>RJWM01002535.1:81425-127568 GCA_004363535.1 Dasyprocta punctata | reverse complement strand
GGGATTGAACTCACAACCTCGTGCCTGCCTGACAGGCACATAAGCCACTGAGCCAAACTCCCAGCCCTGGTTTTTTGAGGCAGGGTCACACTGTGTAGCTCAGGCTGGCCTTGCGCTCGCATTGTGGCCCAAGCCAGCCTCGAACTCACAACGCTTCTCCTACCTCAGCCTCCAGAGTGCTGGGATTAAAGGTGTGCACCACCATGCCCGGCATCGTTGCTACATTTTAAGAGTGCTATCGAGCCTGACACTGCATGAGTGAGCCTGACCTGTATCCAGGGGAACCACACCAGGCCTGGGATTATGCCCATCCTACATCCAGGGGACTAAGCTGGGCCTACGACCACACAGGTGAGCCCACCTTACATCTAGAGGAACATGCAGGGCCTGTGAGATCCCCAGCAACACAGTTAGGTCCCTGGATGGGGCATACACGATAGACAGGTGCTATTCATGACCCGGAAAAAAGCCAGAAGCAGCAATAACAATAGGAGCCAATAATTGGTTCATATCAGGATCGCTAGGCTAGTCAGCCAGGAAGAATACAGGGCTCACCAACTAGCCCTGCAGGAGTAACTCAAGTGACTGGCCCCTGCCCTACACCACACAACTGGAGACTGGGGGAATGCCAGTCATGCAGTAGGACCCTGACTAAGGTGCACACTATACACACATGAGACTAGCAAGATTGAATAGACCAAAATATGAACCAAAAGGCAGTAAGTTAGGTGAATTACCATTTTGCTTAGGGACAAAGACACACAGAATAGAATCAGAAAATGATAAAACAAAAAAGCAAAATGCAATTTCAGACCCCCAGCCCACCCAGAACAAATACAGAAGACATAGAAGAAATTGGAAGACATACACCTGAAATTTCTTAAAAGATAGCAAGTGAAATAAAGAAACAAATACATGAGGTTACAGAGGAAATCAAATCAGAAATAATTTCTCAGGTAAAAATAAAACAAACTGACATTCATAGTGAGGAAATTGCTTTGCATAGCTAGAGAAGACATAGATTAAAAAAATTACAGGAGCATATGAAAATGATGGAAACTTTGAATGAACAATATAGGAAAGAAATAGAATGCATACAACAGATTCAAAAAGATATCCAGGAAATTAAAAATTCCATTGAAAGCTGGAAAAACTGCTTGAACAAAACTGAAGACAGACTCTCAGACCTTGAAGACAGGATTGAGGCTGGTGATCATGAAAAGAAAGATCACAAGAATAACAAGTGAGGGTCAGGGATTTAGCTCAGTGGCCTAAGCGCCTGCCTGGCAGGTGCAAGGTTGTGAGTTCGATCCCCAGTACAAAAAAAAAAAAGAACAACAAAAAGAATAACAAAGGACGATGAAATAACCATCCAACAATTCCAAGATGATGCAAAGAAAAATAGACTAATATATGTCAATGAAAAACCAGAAGACAACATAAATGATATAAAATAAAACCATTTGCAGAACTAATAGCAGAAAATTTCCCAAGCATGAGAACAGAATCTCACATACAGATAAGTGAGCATACAAAACTCCAAACACCCATAACCAAAATAAATCTACATCTAGACATATAATAATCAAGATCTCAGAAATTCAGTACAAAAACAGAATATTAAAAGCTATCAGAGAAAAGAAAAAGATCATCTATAAAGGAAAGCACATCAGAACCATGGATTACTTCCTAACACAAATCCTCAAACCAAGAAGAGCTTGGAGTGAAGTATTACAAGCCCTGACAGAAAACTTCTTCCAATCCAGATTGATGTACCCTGCAAAATTATTTTTCAAAATTAATGGAGAAATAAGATACTTCCATAGCAAACAACTGGAAAAATTCATGACCATGAAACCAACACTACAAAGAGTACTGTGTTGGGAGCTGTTAAGCTGGAAATTTATTGCACATGCAGGGCTAGGGCATGACCATCCCAAAAACAAAGAGTGCCCAGGGCAAGCCACGTAAAGAAGCTGCTTCAGCCCAAAGAATACCTAGCCCCAAGACAATCTGAACAGTGGGTTGCTAGGACAACAGGGTGTCATGAGACGTTAAGTTGCTAAAAGGTATAAATAAATGCCCCTGCAATGAGGGGCCAATTGCTTCCCTCCCATCAGGTAGGTAAAGGCTCCACCTGACCCGTTTAGTCTCTTCTCTATTTTCTTGTCCTCTCATGGTCCTTCACCTCAAGGGCCACATGGGTCATGGCAGTACAGATATTCTAGATAGAGACAGAAATATCCACAATTCCATCAGGGAAAAAAAAAAAAAACACCAGGCAGGACAAGCAGCTAAACAGCAAGAAAAAATGGGAACCAACAACAGGAAAATAACATGACAAAGATAAGCCAATATGCATCAGTTATAACTATCAATGTAAATGAACTCAATTCACAATCTAAAAAAACAGATTGGCAGAATAGATCAAGAAACAAGAACCAACAATATGCATACAAGAAACACATTTAACTCAAAAAAAAAAAAAAAACCAACTCATAGACTGAAAGTCAAAGGACAGAAAACAATACTCCATGCAACAGGAACACAGAAAAAAGTAAGGATAGCTATCCTGTTTGTAAACAATGTGAACTTTAAACCAAAGTGATCAAAAGAGAAAAAGAAAGTCACTACATACTTGTTAGAGGAAAAATTCAAGAGGAAAAGATAACAATCATAAGCATTTATGCACCAAATATGGAAGCACACAACTATGCAAGACAAATTAATAGATATGAAAAATGAAATAAGCAATAACACAAGTGTAACAGATGACCTTAATAGCCCGTTTTCACAAAGAGATACATCAACTAGACAAAAAAATCAGCAAAGAAATAACAAAAGTAAACCAAATCTGTGAACAAATGAACCTAGTAGACATTTATAGAGCATTCCTCCTAAGATCAGAATACACATTCTTGTCAGCTGCACATGGGTTGTTCTCTAAAATAGACCATATACTATCCCATAGAAAATGCTTAAGTATATGCAAACATATTGGAATGATCCCATGCATATTATCTGACTATAGTGCAATGAAATTGGAAATTAATGGCAAAAAGAAACTGCAAAAACTCCATAAACACATTGAAATTAAGTAACACCCCCCTGAACAAGCAATGGGTCACAGACAAAATTAAAGAAGAAATATCGTTAATTTTAAACAATCTTTAAACAATATCTGCAATATCTATCTTTTATCTTTAAACAATATCTACAATCAAATGAAAATGCAAATACAACATACTGGAACCTCTGGGACACAATGAAAGTAGTCCTAAGAGGAAAATTTTAGCAGTGAATTCTCACATCAGGAAAACAGACCGAGCACAAATAAACAATGTAATGCTGCATCTCAAACTTCTAAAAAAACAAGATCAAGTGAAGCCCACAACCCAGAGAAGGGTGGAAATTATAAAGATCAGAGCAGAAATTAACACAATGGATACTAAAAAATAATACAAAGAATTAATGAATTGAAGAGATGGTTCTTTGAAAGAATAAATAAAATTGATAAGCCCCTAACCAACTTTATAAAAAAAAGGTAAGAAAAAACTCAAATATATGGGGTATGGGTTGAAATAACTACAGATCCTGTGGAAATTCAGAAGCTTATCAATTCCTACTTTGAAAATCTTTACTTACAAAGGATGGAAAACATAGAAGAGATAGACAGATTTCTAGAAACATATGAATTACCAAAACTGAACCAAGAAGATGTAAAAATTCAGAATAACCCAACATCAGCTAATAGAATTGAGAAAGCAATAAAAAACTAACCAACAAAGAAAAGTACAAGCCTGATGGATTCATGGCTGAATTCTACAAGAAATTTAGAGAAGATTTAATGCCAACACTCCTCAAACTCTTTAATGAAATTGAAAAGGAAGCAATTCTCCCTAACTCATCCCTAGATGCAAGTATTACCCTGATACTAAAATCAGAGAAAGACCCAACAAAAAAGAGAACTCCAGGCCAATATCTCTAATGAACATGAATGCAAAAATCTGCAGTAAAATACTAGCAAACAGAATGCAGCAAATCATCAAGAACATTATACACCACGACCAAGTGGGATTCATCTCAGGAATAAAAGGATGGTTAAATAAACACAAATCAAGCCAAGCGTGGTGGCACATGCCTTTCATCCCAGCATTCGGGAGGCTGAGGTAGGTGGAGAATTGTGAGTTCGAGGCTGACTTGGGCTACAATGTGAGCAAGGCTGGCCTGAACTACATAGTGCAACCCCACCTCTAAAAAAATAGGACTGGGAGTTTGACTCAGTGACCTAAGTGCCTGCCAGGTAGGTGCAAGGTTGTGAGTTTGATTCCCAGTACCACAAAAAAAAAAATCAATAAATGTAATATACCATATCAACAGAGCCAAAGACAAAAAATCACATGATCATCTCAATAGATGCAGAAAAAGCTTTTGATAAAGTCCAACACTTGTTCATGATAAAAACCCTACAGAAGACCAGAATAGATGGTCTTTACCTCAATCTCATGAAAGCCATCTATGACAAACCAACAGCCAACATCATGCTAAATGGACAAAAACTGAAAGCTTTCACTCTAAAATCAGGAACAAGACAAGGATGTCCACTATCACCACACCTATTCAACAGAGTTCTGGAAACATTAGCCAGAAAAATTAGATGAGTGAGATACAAAAGGAACAAGGACAGGAAAGGAAGAAGTTAAATTATCATTATTCGCAGATGACATGTACTATACATAGAAGACTCCAAAAACTGCAGCAAAAGACTACTAGATTTCATAAACAAATTCAGCAGTATAGTTGGATACAAAGTCAACACTCAAGCCGGGTGTGGTGGCGCACGCCTTTAATCCCAGCACTTGGGAGGCTGAGGTAGGAGGAGCGTTGTGAGTTCGAGGCCGGCTTGGGCTACAATGCCAGCGCAAGGCCGGCCTGAGCTACATAGTGCGACCCTGCCTCAAAAAACCAGGGCCGGGAGTTTGGCTCAGTGCCTTAAACGCCTGCCCTGGCAGGTGCGAGGTTGTGAGTTCAATCCCCGGTGCCGCAAAAAAAAAAAAAAAAAAAAAAAAAAAACAAAGTCAACACTCAAAAACCAGTAGCATTCCTGTACACAGAGTCCCTCCTGAGAACCCGCCATGCTGGGTCAGGGAAGATCCAACCACAAAACAACTAGCCAGCCTTCCTGGTAAGCAATGTGAGTGGCACAGACTCCACAGAGAGAAAGATCAGCCCCTCCCAAGAACCTGCTATGCTGGGTCAGGGAAGATCCAACCAGAAGACAACTAGCTAGCCTTCCTGCTAAGTGGCACGAGTGGTGCAGACTCCAGGAAGAGAAAGATCAGCACCCGCTGAGAACCCACCATGCTGGGTCAGGGAGATCCAACCAGAAGACAATTAGCCAGCCTTCTAGGTAAGCAGGGCAACGGGTTCCAGGAAGAGAAAAATCAATGACTCCTGTGAGCCTACTGGTGCAAGGGCTGAGAATCAACACCCCTCATCCCACCCCACCCCCCTAAGCAACCTGCTGGTTCAGAGGACCAGCTAAGTTGATAGCAACTAAGGTACATTGATGCTTGTATTGTTTGGTTGATTTTGTGGGCCTGAGGCCAGCAGTCTGAGCATCTCTTGAGAGGATAACAGTATGCAAATACGGGGAATTTCCTTCTGTCTTGTCTTTGAGGCCCCAATATTGTTCTCACTGTTTTGCTTTATTCAATATTCTGTTTTGATTGGTTTTATTGTTTTGTTTCTGGTTTGATTTTGCTATACCTGATGGAATGGACAACTATTGTGAGGATAACAAGATATATTGTAGTAGCTATCGTTTTCCTAGTATTCTGCTTTGAAGTTTTATACCAATTCTACTGCTTTGCTTTGCTTTTTTTTTTTTTTTTTTTGTACCAGGGATCGAACTCCCAACCTTGTGCCTGCCAGGCAGGCCCTTAGGCCACTGAGCTAAATCCCTGGCCCTATTTTTTTTTGTGTGTGTGTGGCACCGGGGATTGAACTCAAAACCTCACGCCTGCCAGGGCAGGTGCTTAAGGCACTGAGCCAAACTCCCGGCCCTGGTTTTTTGAGGCAGGGTCGCACTATATAGCTCAGGCCGGCCTTGCGCTCGCGTTGTAGCCCAAGCCGGCCTCGAACTCACAACGCTCCCCCTACCTCAGCCTCCCGAGTGCTGGGATTAAAGGCATGCGCCACCATGCCCGGCTCCTGGCCCTATTTTTTGAGACAGGGTCTCACTATGAAGTTCAGGCTGGCCTTGAACTCACTTTGTGGCCCAGGCTGGTCTCAAACTTACAAGAATCCCCCTGCCTCAACCTCCCAAGTGCTGGGATTAAAGGTGTGTGCCACCACACCCAGCTTCTACTGCTTTGTTTTGATCGACTGTGTTCTGTTTTGTTTTGTTGAATTTCACTATCTTTAAAATAAAATTTAAAACAAATTTTTAAAAAATCAGCAGCATTCCTATACACAAACAACAAACTCACTGAGATAGAAATTAGGGAAACAATACCTTTCACAATAGCATCCAAAAAATTAAATACTTAGAAATCAATCTAACAAAAAAAAGTAAAAGATCTATATATCAAAAATTACAGTACTCTGAAAAAGGAGATCAAAGAGGATACCACAAAATGAAAAAATATCTTTTGCTTGATGATAGGAAGAACCAACATTCTGAAAATAGCCATATTTCCAAAACTGTTATACAGATTTAATGTAGTCCCTATCAAAATAATTAGCATACCTCACAGATCTAGAGAAAATATTCCTAAAATGCATTTGGAAACAGAAGAGACAGGATAGCAAAGGCAACCCTGGGCAACAAAGGCAAGGCAGGAGGCAGTACAATTCCTGACTTGAAATTATATTGCAAAACTACTGTAATAAAATCAGCCTGGTACTGGCAAAAAAAACCAGACCTGAGTTCCAGTAGAACAGATTAGAAGATGCAGACACAACTACAAATACACTCAGCTACCTTGTCTTTGACAAAGGGGCCAAACATGTTCACTAGAAGAAAGCCTCTTCCATAAATGGTGCTGCAAAACTGGCTTCCCACATGTAAAACTAAAACCGGACCCATGCGTATCACCATGCACTAAAGTCCAAATTGACCAAAGATCTAAATATTAAAATAGAAGCATTAAATCTGCTGGAAGAGAAAGTAGATAAAAATCTTGAAGATATAGGGGTAGGCAGAGAGCTCATGAACAAAACACAACCTATACAGGAAATACTTCAAAAAATCAACGACTGGGATCTCATTTTATTAAAAAGTTTTTGCACATCAAAAGAAATCACCAACAGAGTGAAAAGACAACCCACAGAACGGGAAAAACATCTTAGCCAACTGTCCCTCAGACAAAGGACTTACATCTAGAACATATAAAGAATTAAAAAAAAATCAGGCCCCCCAAATTCAAAGACCCAGTCCAAAAATGGGCATCTGACATGAAGACACACTTCTCAGATGAAGAAATACAAATGGCAAATAAATATATGAAAAAATGAACAACATGATTGGTCATTTGAGAAATGCGAATTAAAATAACACTGAGATACCATCTTACCCCAGAAAGAATGGTTACCATCAAGAAATCAACCAATAGCAAATGCTGGAGGGTCTGTGGGGTAAAAATAACCATTTTGCACTGCTGGTGGGAGTGGAGACTGGTACAACTACTGTAGAAATCAGTAAGGTGATTACTCAAAAAAAATAGAATTTGCTTTTTTTTTTTTTTTTGCGGCACCGGGGATCGAACTTACAGCCTCACACCTGCCAGACAGGCACTTAAGCCACTAAGCCAAGCTCCCAGCCCTTACTCAAAAAAATAGGATTGGAGGTCCCATTCAACTCAGCCTTTCCACTTCTGGGTATTTTCCCAGCAGAATTAAGAACATAATACCACACAGATATATGTGCACCCATGTTTCTAGCAGCATAATTTGTAATAGCCAGATCTTAGAAACAACCCAAATGCCCATCAACCGAGGAATGGATGTCAGGCAGGCGCGAGGTTGTGAGTTCAATCGCCGGTGCCACACACACACACACAAAAAAAATGTAGAATAGATATTGTAAAAGCAAAAGGGGAGGAAACTGCTCAAAAGAAAAGAACAATTGGAATGGGGGAAAGGAGAAAAGAGAATGGATAAGAATATATATATATATATATATATATATACATATATTAGGTGTGTGTCTATATGATAGAATAACTATGCTACTAATCTCTATTAGTTCATCAAAAAAGGTTAGTGCTTATATTGTTTGATCTATTTCTCATGTCTTTATCTTGTAATCTGAAAAACTACTTTTAGGATAATAATATACAATATATTAACCATTGTTAATCTCCTATTATCTTGTTTTTAAATTGTATATCATGGTTTTTTCATTTTTTATTTTTTAAATTTTTTCAAAATAAAAAAGGTACTATTGAGCATAAGGAGAAATGCAAAAGTTTTAAGTTTCTAAAGTTGATCCATGAAGGATAAAGAGAATATGAATTAAAGTGGAAAAAGTGGACAGTTCACAAAATTGTAGAAGGTTCAACATGTTACATTGGGAATGTTGGTATAGTCAGTACCAAGTTTCATTATAAATCAGTAGAAACTACTGGATAGGTAGAATGGGGATAGGTTTAAAAACAAACAAATCAGTACCTTTTCCTAAAGGTAACGAAGCCCAAAATTTTTGAACGGAGGTCAGTCTTTGAACTGAATATTTATTGTAGTAGCTGCCCATTTGTAACACAGGGGTTAAAACTCTTAACAGCAGAACTCATGCTGAAGACAGCTGGTGATGGCAAACCTTTTAGAAACTGAGCACCAAAACTGCAACCCAAAACCCACCTGTTTAATGCAAAGTGCCAACGCTGCAATTAAACCTGAATACTCAAGTTTTAGTTTAGAAAAACAATTCCTACAACTTGTGACATCATTACAGACAGGGCTCTGTGTGCCCACTGCAGCATGCATGCCATAGGTTCTCCATCAAGGGTATAGACTATGAAGAATTTTCTGCCCAACTGAGCACACTTGTAATCCTAGCCTTTTGGAGGCTGAGGCAGGAAAAATTGCTGTAAGTTTAAAGCCAACCTGCACTACAAAGCAAGACCCTGTCTCAAAAAAAAAAAAAAAAAAAAAAAAAAAAAAACAAAGAATTGTCTGCCCATTCCAGTTCTTTTAGCAGTCCAGAATAGCTGGTTTAAAAAAAAAACTCATAAAGAACTCATAAAGAATGATTGTGGATCACAGAACATTAAATAAGGTAGTGACCAGCATTGCTTTCTTGGCTAAATAGCTGATGCATTTAGGAATCTTACCAGGCTGTTCTGGACCTTGCTAATTAATGCTTTCTTTAGTATTCCCTTAGTTGTAGAGACTCAGGGCCAGTTTACATTTTACATTTTATGTCTCCTGGGGCTACGTGCATAGCTCTGCCCTTTAACATGAGGTAGTAGTATGGGTCCTTGACTTATTCTGCCCACGCACTATGAAAATGTTTCTGATGTTAGCTGATACAATGCTAAACTCTGACAGTCACACAGATTTAGGAAAATATCGGGAGGGTACATAAGGACACTTCAAAGACAGGGGATGAAAAATCAATTCCCATAAGATGCAGGTGTCTGAGGGCCAGGGATTTGGCTCAATGGCATAAGCACCTGCCTGGCAAGTACAAGGTCATGAGTTTGATCCCCAGTACCAAAAAAAAAAAAAAAAAAAAAAAAGGTGCAGGTGTCTGGAAATGCTTAAAAAATGGTTTTAGGAGTACTGTGGTTGGATGACATACACACGATACCTGAAAAGGTCTTTAAGAAAAATTTGCAGCAGCCTATAGCAATGACTGACTCTTGGGGTACTGGAATGTTTACAAACCACCTTGCTCAATTTGCCCACCCTCCATATAACTTGATCGAAAAGGGAACCATGTGGGATAGGAATCAAGAGACTTTTGAACAAGCTAACAATACTTGTATGGCAGGCCAAATGGTCATGTGCCTCAGTACCCCAATATCCATTGATCTAGGGGTTACCAGGAGCCCTGAAGGTTACACTTGAGGGCGATGGCAGAAACAACCTGGATCAGGCAGTTCAGTCGAGCTCTGGTCCCAAGCAGAATGAGGTGTAAACTAGGTATATGGCATAGGAACAGCAATTGCCGGCCATATATAAACTTTGCAATAGGTGGAATCCGTCATAGGATCTTCCTTAGTGACAGTAATAACAGCATAACAAAGCATTTATGGAGAGAGAATCAAGAGTCAGATATGGTCTTGGGTCATTTATAGTGGTTCTTATATTAATTATTCTTTTTTGAACTAGCAGACCTTGCCTATTAACAAACTTCTACAAATTCTTTCTTTCAGGCTTCAACCAATGTTCTACCTCAGGATTCTGACCCTCCAGGACTATCAACAACTCCCAACTGACCCCACAGTCTTCACTTCTTCCCCTGTAGATAAGTTAGGGCAAGAGTTCTATGATTCCCATACAGGTAGGGACTAAGTCCCCATACTCAGCAGGTAGCACTTCTGAAATATAGAGAATGTTGGTCTTCAACAGTGAATTATGGGAACTATGTCTCAGGGGAAAATTAAGGTAGGAGATAGACAAGGATAAGTATACAACAGAAAGTCAGGGGCATCTGACCATCATGGGAAGCACTGGATTAAAGGACTCTGAACTCAGTGGGAGTTAAAGATGTCTAACTCTGAACACTGGAAGCCTGAGTTAATGAGAGTTCCTCATCCTCCTCTTTCCTTTTGCCCTTCTGCATCTTCTTACTGCTACTGTCCTGTGATCTTCAGTAAACGTAGCTACTTACTACATGGTGTATGGTTGGCAATTCTTTCCTTTTTGTGCATAAGAAGTTGGGTCATTCTTTTTGCCCATTCAACTGTAAGAAAACCAGACAAAGCAAAGATGATTGTGTCAAAATATCAAGTGCCAACAAGATTAATACAAAATACCAGAAAGCCAAAAGATAAAGGTTAACTTGTCCTCTAAAAGCCCCTTAGGCATGCACAAAATCAAAAGTACATAATCCTGGCCCCTGTCCCAACTCATTTGCATTACAGTTTTCACACACACACACACACACTCACACACATGTCAATTTTTGAACGCCATGACACTTCCTCTAAAAACCAGGCTTACTCAGCTGGGCGCTCAGGCCTGCTCAGCAGCCCCGCGCTGAACCTGTTCATCGAGCTCCCCCACAAGTGGCTACAGGTGGCTTCTCCACCACAGCTTTTCGTGGAGCCCTCGACATCCCCAGCGCACAGGTTGAGGCTTTTGTATAGAGCTGTTATTTCAGAAGTCCCGACAAGTCAAGTAACAAGCAAAATGTGAATCAGAGTCGCCTAAGGATGAAGGCTGTGCCTGAGGAAAGGCTTGAAAAATAAGCCCGCCTCCAGCCCCGTGGCACCTCCCTGCCCTCTCCTGGAGCGCAGGTGCTCTGGACCAACGGAAAAAGGTCAGGCCCTCGGGCACCCACCGGGCCCAGGGGCAAGCTCAGGGGTGGGCTCTACCGTCCTGGTCCACTGATTGGCCGTCTGGGCAGCAGGCTGCAAATGATTGGTTACTGCCCCGAGCACCACGGGACTTGCACGAGGCACACGTCCTCACTTCCCGAGGAGACGGTGATGGCGGCGGAAGCCGCGAAGGTTGGGCTCATGTCCTCCACCTACACACAAGTGGGCAGTAAGCGCCTGCCCTGGGGTACTGCCGAGATCCAGTGCGCTCGCTGCGGAAAAAGGGTGTCCAGAACTTCCGGTGAGGCGCGGGGCGGGGGCTCCATCCTGGCTGAGGGGGTCCTGCGAGGTGCGGGCCGCAGCCCGAGGGAGGAAAAGCCTGCCGCAAAGGCGCGGGCCGGCTCTCCTCGCCCTCAAGTCTGAAGACCTTGCCGACCTCCGGGGTGGGTAGGTGTAGGAACATCAAGAGCCCTCTCTTCTGACCTTCCACATAGACCGTCGGATGAGGTTTGTAGCTGCAGGCACCTACTCCCAGCAGAACCAGAACTTAGTCCTCGTTTCTGTCGAACCAAAATGGAAAGACTAGAAATCTTGCAAATCTTGCATTGTTGCGAGGTCAGGAAGGAATAAAACTTGATTTTTTTTATTTTAAGGTAGTTTTAGTTGTGGAAGTAACAAATAGACTCCCATGAAACGTTCTGGGATGGAAAATACAGCGCCTCCCTCAGGCCCGCTATGGCCCAATTTGACTTAAAGCACTGAACAACAGCTCCTTTTGTGTACTTTGTGTTTGGTGTGTGTCTGCTGTGGTATTCGGTAAGGGCTTTCACGCTGAGCTCCATCCCTAGCCATTTGTAGAACTTGAGAGTCTCCCTCAGTCTTTAAAAAGTTGTCCAGGCTGGGCTTGACCTTGGAGTACCTCACTCAGCCTCCGATAGTATTGGGATAAACATGCTGGCATACACTGGCGCGCGTGCGTGTGTGGATGTCTGTACGTTAGGGGAAAGTTCATTTCACACTTGTTGACCTGATAACTTACGATGTACTGAAAACACATGTTCGAGTTTTAAACGTGACTGAAAGTACTTTGTTTGGTTTTCCTTGTACTGTATTTCTGACAGGCTGTGTAATTGAATCTAAACAAATGGAGCTACTACCTGACCTGTCTAATATTTACACTTTCAAAGTGAAAGTGATTCAATTCTCAATCTTTTCAAGGTGGACTCCACTTAGAACATAACCCTTTGTAGAGAAAGTAGTGTTTTCAGTCGACAGCCAAGTTTCTGAAGTACACTAAATCTCTAGCCCCTAAATACAATTTTTTTAAACCAGTGCTACTTCCATCCACTTGATTACAGTACACTAAGAAAATAATTAAAATAATAGTTCCTCATACAGAATTGGAAAGTACTTTGTAGACTATAGTGCATCATAAGATTATTTTAATTTGTGCAGTATCAGAAATTTCATGAAAAAGGTTAAGATTTTTTTTTTCTTTTTGTATGAGCTCTGGAATTTAAATGGGGTTTTATAGCATGGTTGTAAGCAAGATTCAGATATTTCAGTTGTCTGGAAATTGTAGGGCTTTTTAAAAAATAAATGCAATCATTGTAATTCACTAAGAATTCTTAATTTTTTGCTTCTAAAATGTGATTGATTTTTATCTAGTTTCCTTTTTTTTTAATTAGTTTTCTTGCAAAAAGAATTCTTTTAAAATGACAGTATTCCCCTCCCTCAACCCAAGACTGAGAATTGAACCCAGGGCCTTCACACTGAATTATATCCTAGACCTTTTTTTTTCTTTTTTTTTTCCAGCGGGGGTAGGTAGGGTCTCACTAAATTATCCAGTCTGGGATCCAGCTTTGATCCACCTGCCTCAGTTTCTCAGAGTGCTGGGATTACAGGTGTACACCACCCACACCCAGGTTTTTTTTTTTTTTTTTTTTTTTTTTTTTTTTTTTTTTTTTTTTTTTTTTTTTTTTTTTTTTTTTGCGGCACCGGGGATTGAACTCACAACCTCGCGCCTGCCAGGGCAGGCGCTTAAGGCAATGAGCCAAACTCCCAGCCCTGGTTTTTTTGAGGCAGGGTCACACTATGTAGCTCAGGCCGGTCTTACACTCGCGTTGTAGCCCAAGCCGGCCTCGAACTCACAACGCTCCGCCTACCTCAGCCTCCCGAGTGCTGGGATTAAAGGCGTGCGCCACCACGCCCGGCTCCAGGTTTTATTTTTAATTTGATCTCACTAAATGATCCAGGCTAGTCTTGAACTTTCAATCCTCCTGCCTTAGCCTCCAGAGTACCAGGTATGCACCACCATACTTAAACAGCAGTCTTCTGATTATATAACTAAAACAAATGTTATGATAGAAGTCTACATAATGCATTTAAGCCTTGATATAAGGTCTTCAAAAAGGCTTATAGTGTTTCCTTTTATAAATGCTAAGTTTGGAAAATAATCTTTAGATCTTGTGTGTGTGTATGTGTGTGTGTGTAATATTTAGCTTCTGTCTTTGGTAATGTCTTTGATAATTATAAGAGAGCAGTTGTCATTTCAGCCCTTCATGACTTTTTTTTTTTTTTTTTTTTTTTTCCTGCGGCACCAGGGATCGAACTCAACTTTGCGCCTACCAGGGCAGGCGCTTAAGCCACTGAGCCAAACTCCCAGCCCTAGTTTTTTTTTCACACCATGTAGCTCAGGCCGGTCTTGCGCTCGCATTGTAGCCCAAGCTGGCCTCGGACTCACAACGCTCCTACTACCTCAGCCTGCCGAGTGCTAGGATTAAAGGCGTGCACCACCATGCCCAGCTCCTTGATGACTTCTTCACAGGATAGGAAATAGAAACCAGTATGATCAAGTTGAAAGAATGTTGGACTTGAAAATAGATAACTAGAATCTGTATTACAGCATTTGATCGGCCAAAACCAATGTATTTTTTTCATTTCTAGGTTTGATATATTCCCACTCTACTTAGCCATGATATTTACAAAGACCAAATGAAATATGTCAGAACATTTTGTGTGATTTTAACATATGGCAAATTCAGGGCTAGTGATACAGCTTAATGGCACAGTGCCAGCCTGGCCAGCACAAAGCTGTGAGTTCTAGTCTTGGTACCAAAAAAAAAAATGGCAAATTCATATTATTATAGATTCAAATTAGCTATTTGAATGATTACATACTTCTGCCTGGTTTTGCTTCCCTCCTTCTTATTCAGGCCCTTTTTCCATCCTCCTTCTGGTCTGGAATGTTTATATTTGTAATCCCATGGAAACATTACTGAAATTCAGGTGTGTTAATTCCAATCTATCTCCTCCAGTGTAACCCACAGTGAGAATAAAGACACTAGGATGTATTTACAGTTAAGGGCAGCCAAGGGTTCCTGAGTCTGGTCCAGATGAGAGTGTATGGAACAAAGGCCTTGACCCAAGGCCTAAGCCAGAATTTATTAATTCATGAAGAAGGGTGTGACTCAAGGATGTGTGAAGGTGAGAATGGCAGGAATTACGTGAGTAATGTGAGCTGGGGTAACTAGGAGGCCAGAAAATACCTCTGCAGTATGTGGAGAGGATATGCAGAAAGACCAGTCTGCATAACATAATTGAGGTAGCATTTAACATTTAGGGGACTGATGATTCAATTCTGATGTGCAAACTTTGTCTGACAGTCCTGGACCAATGGCTCTGCCATCCCTCTGGGCTCAACCATGTAGTGGGAGACACTGAGAAAACAGCGCTGTCGCTTGGCTTCAAAGATTATACATCAGTACCTCAGCTAGCCAAGTGAAGGGAAAAGGAGATAGCTTAGCCAGCTCTGTACATATCAGAACATGGAGATAGGACCAGGTTTAGCTAAAGTGGAGTTAATTATTCTGTATTCCAGGAGAGTCATCCATATGGTCTTCTACACTTCTGATATATGTAGTTTCTGCTGAATTTTGTGTAATAAGTCACATTTCTGAGCAAACTAGGTTTTTTTTTCTTTACAGTAGAATCCTCTTTGAATTTTTCCTTTGATCACTACTGTCCATTTAATATTAACTGCAGAAAGTTTAATTTACAACAAAATTTTATCAATAGGTCACCACCAGGAACTTCAGTGTGGACATACTTTTTGTGAACTCTGCTTGTTAATAACTAAAGAAAGAATTGTATGCCCTGATTGTGAGGTAAGTTTTACAATTTTTCTTTTTTTCTTTTTTTTGGTTTCACCATATAGTTCAGGCTGGCCTTGAACTGAGGGCTATCCTCTTGCCTCAGCTTTTCAGCTGCTCAGATTACAAGGCATATGCCATCAATTCCAGCTTAATTTTTCATATTGAATAGATTACAGCTTAATGTTAAAAGTAAAAAATGTTAGAGAAGTGAAACATCTAGTTAAAAACTAAAACCTTCTATTTTCCTGCTGAATCTTTAAGCAAAGAAGCCTAAGTAAGTATAAACATCTTTCACATCCATTTCATAGTTGCTCAAAGTGATCAAGAAAAGTAAAAGATCAAAGTCATAGGTATTGCGGGCATATTTTGACTCGTAGAGCCCTCTGTGGAAAATGACCTCTTTTTTTTTATTTCAATGCAATGTATTCCTTTCAAATCCCTACCCTTTCCAGCTTCTTCCTTTTTCATAGAAATACCACGCGTGCAAATTCTGACCCCTCCCTGTCCCTCAGTCTGTGAATCATCAAATTTACTTTTGTAAAGGTGCCATACAATGAAAAGGCAGGGAAGCAAAACAACTAGCATCAGTATTTGCTTCAGAAGTAATAAATACAGAACAACTCCACTAGGACTAAAATTTACTAGTCTGTAACAATCCATATACACAGCACTCGGGAGGCTGAGGTAGGAGGAGCGTTGTGAGTTTGAGGCCGGCTTGGGCTACAACGTGAGCGCAAGGCCGGCCTGAGCTACACAGTGCGACCCTGCCTCAAAAAAAAAACCAGGGCCAGGAGTTTGGCTCAGCAGCTTAAGCGCCTGTCTGGCAGGTGTGAGGCTGTGAGTTCGATCCCTGGTGCCGCAAAAAAAAAAAAGAATGAATACAAATTATGCCACACTGGTGGTGCATCCTTATAATCCCAGCAAGGAGAATTGCTGGGAGTTTGAGGCCAGCCTGGGCTACATAATGAGTTCAAAGCCATACTTGACTTACAAAGCTCAAACTTGTCTCAAAATGAATAAATAAATAAGTAAATAAATAATTTTAAAAATACAGTTTGCTAGGTATCTTTTACATGTACTATAACCATAAATGTAGTTTATATATTCTCTGGAAAATAATTGGCTTAATTTGTAAGGTTTGTTGTTATTTTTTGTTTGAAGGATTGAATCTAGGGCTGTTGCATGGAATTACATCCCCAGCCCATTTTTATGTTTCATTTTGAGACAGGCTCTTTCTTAGTTTCTAAATGCCCATTCTGGGATCGAACCTGTGATCCTTCCACCTTAGTCTCCCAGAGTATGTGGATTATGGGCAGTTTATTGTGTAAATTTTTAACATGCCACTAGAGAGGTACATTGGATTTGTATCCAGTGTTTTTTCTGACAGTGTTACACAAAGGGAACACAGAATTTAGAAGGCAGTCCTTGTTAGCCTAGTCTGAGTGCTCTCGCTTATGAGATGGAATAATAACTCTATTTACAGCATTCACAACTGGCCAACCAACCTCACCTGCCTTGGTCAAAGAATTCTCTCCAGAAGGGAAACCTTCCACACCGCACCTACAACATTACCTCCAAACAAAGCCTAGCTGTCTGCCCAACCCAGGGTTGGTTCATAGGGTGTCAAACAGGGGCCTATACTTGCCTTCCCCCTCAATGGACAGGGTCTTGCACCTTAATGCTTTTAGTTCCAGCCCTAATAGTAAACTCTCAGAAGGCCATAGAAACCACCCTTTTACCACAATTGTATGATACTCAGCTCACCCACGTGACAAGGGTCGTTCATGTTCCAGTCCTTGTTGGTGTGGGCATTCTCTCCCTTCTTGGAGGTGGCCTTGGGGCAGGGGGAATAGGCACATCAGTCCATCTTTATTATCAACTCTCTCTAGAACTTTACCAACAGATAGAACATGTAACCATCTCTGTTCACTCCTAAACCAAATAAATAGCCTAGTAGCAGTGACTGCAAAATCACTGGACTCTGGACATCTTGACAGCTGAAAAGGTTGGCGTGTGTGCCATGCTAGGCGAAGAATGCTGTTACTTTGTGAATGAGTCAGGAATTGTCATGGGCAAGGTTAAAAACCTCCATAACTACCTCAATAAAAAGTGCCAATAGCTAGGCTATGAATACTCTACATCATGTTCCTGGTGGAGTGACGCATTCGGATCATGGGCTCCCTTTCTCCTACGTCTCCTGGGTCCTTTAATTACAATAATGACCTGTCTTCTCATAGCATCTTGCATTTTTAAATTTTTTTCAAGATTTCTCCAATCCAGGATATAGACCTTCACTAACGATGGCACTGGCTTCTCCATGGAAGCTACCTGATGTCCCGAGACTCATCATAGCCCTTATTACAATGCCCCTTTTCAGCAGGTAGCAGCCAAATAGAGATATAACACGTCCTAACAACCGAAAGATGGGAATGACAGGTTCCTGCCCATGTAAAATTCACCAAGCCATTATGGCCATGGTCTGAGATGGTGAAGGGGCCAGAAACAATAACTTATCTGACTTCCTTCTTCTTCTTCCACCAGCCCAACAATAAATCTCCTACCTCTGGTCCCACGCATGCCAAAAGACTTCCAATCCAACACATGCACAACCCCTTCATCCAGCCGCAAACCCCTCCCAATTGTAATTTGATAAAAAGCCTGCTCATCCCTTTGTGTCCTCAGAGGGTGCTTGCCTCTCTTCTGCAGCCTTCCTGTGCCCACAATAAAAGCCTCTCTTTTCTTTTCTTTGTCTCTCTATTGTTCCAAAATCTTATCAATAACCTGTTTTGCATATCCCATAAGATTGTGAGAATGAAGTCTAAATGATTTAAAAGTTCTCTATAAGCTTCTAGGCCATTAAAATAAGTCATTATTTAGATGTAAATGGTTTACATAGAAAATAATGCTGTAATATGTGAAAGTTTAAAAACATTTACATATTGGAAACAGGCTTTTGGAATTATATACTTTATAAATTGTGCCCTTTATTGTGGAAAATTTCTGTCCCTTTATCTTTTTTTTTTTTTTTTGACATGGTATTCTTGATAGGCTACATCATGCAAAGAGAGTCCCCCTCCCTCCACCCCTCAATGTGATGAAAGATCCCAACAGATTCAGTGGTGTGGCTGGGGATGAATAAGCGCCAGGAAGGGGAAAGAACAGACAATTAGGACCATCTCTATCATGTCTGTCCTGTTCTAATGTTGAAATAAAAGATAAGTAACAGTAATTAGGCTTTAATGATTTCATATTTAGTGGTCTTAAATCAATAAACTTGTAATAGTTTTAGAATTTTGTATAATACTTCTAGGAATGTTTACAATGTATTCACAAATAATGGTTTTGACTTTAGGGTTGTCATAAATCTCTTTTGTATCATTTTGACGAGTTTTGTTCCAGCTGTAACTTTGGAGATGACTTGTCCCATGCCCTTCACCCCAAACCCAAGCCATGGCAAATGACTATATTCATATTTTTCATGTGCACTGTTTTGGACCCTACTTAAGAGTCCTTTAAAAAATTTCCAGAATTATTACCTCTTTTTAAAATTCAGATTTTTTGTTTTTACCCAGTATTTATTTGGAATAAGGTATAGAAAGAACAGAAAAATCTGTCTAGTGAAAAGTCTAGTACTAGAAAGAAAGGACAAGTCACCCCATCAATAGATAATTAATACACATTATTAAAATCTCATGTGATTAAAAATGTTACTATCTAACCATTACAAATCAAACTAGAAGAAAGTACAAATAAATCTATGATCTTGGATAGGGAAGCCTTTTTAAGCATATCATGAAAGTCAGAAACCATAAAAGAAACATTTTGTTAAGTTTGAGCACATTTTTTAATTTCCAGGAGACAAAAACAAGCAAAAAATACCATAAATAAAATTTAAATGACAAGCTACGAGGGTCTCGTCTCACTTTTGATTTTGTTACAGTTAGGTATTCAGAAATGTTTCTTTCTTTTGTTTGATTTTTATTTCTGCAGTATTGGGGAATTGAACTCAGGGCCTTTACACTAAGCTACATCCCCAGCTCTTTTTTATTTTTTGAGGCGGGGTCTTATCAAATTGCTCAAAATAAGCTTGAACTTTTAATGATCCTGCCTCGATCTCTGAGTACTGGGTTACAGAGGCATGTACCACCCTGCCTTCCTATATTTCTTTGTTAAGTACTCCATCCCATGGTTCTGATTAGGCAGGCCTTCCTACCTCAAATACTTAACAGTTATTTGGATTCTGGATAGTGGAATTTGTTGAATGACTTTTTAAAAAATGTTTTTTCCCTAAGATTACTACAGCTATAAATATGAGACAAGGATACTACCCAGTAGATGGATATATTAAGGAAGATTATTTTATGGAAAAATTGCAACCTAAAACGTATGTATATTTAGAATAATTTTAGAATTATCAATAACATGTTATTCTTAATCTTTGTTTCTAACCTGTTGTTTTAGAGTCCTCATTAAGTTCATAATTTGTCTTAGCTCTTAGTGGATTGGCAAGTTTGGCTTCCAATGCAGCAACAAATGTATGTCCTACTTAAAGTTAAGAATGCAAGAATTAAAACAATGAAACAAGATGCTGAAAGTACAATCTTAGCTGTAGTTATTGCTGCTAGATAAGAGAAAAAATAACTTAACTGTTTTGTTAATCTTAAGAGTGGGCCAGTATGATACAATGGAAGACTTTAAAAAGAGGTGGTGTGAGAAGTGGTTTATGAAAGAAAATAATAATTTAGGGATTCTCTGTCTAAAGTATTATTGCAAGTATCTTCTTTACAATTGTAGATTTGATTTGATTTGAATTGAATTTTTTCTTGTTGTTGTTCTGGTGATACTGAGGATTAAATTCAGGGCTTTTGCCATGAATTACCACTCCAGTTCTTTCTTATCTTTTATAGGATCTCGTTAAGTCACTAAGTTACCTAGACAGGATTTGACTTTACAATCCTCCTGCCTCTGCCTTTCAGAGAGCTAAACTTTGAGATTCTTCCATAAGAGTTGGCACATGTATATATTAATAAATACTGTTTGAATTCATGATATAGGGATCTTTTTAAACATATCTGAGCTAGAGATAATCACTGTATTACTTTTGTGGGGAGCAGTTCTTGAAACTGATCCCAGGGCCTTTGCAGTGAGTTACACCTTTCCAGACAAAGTCTCACTATATTGCCCAAACTGTTCTCAAACTTGCCATCCTCCTGCTTCAGCTTCCCAGAGTGCTGGAATTATAGACTTGTGCCACCATGCCTAGTTTATTGTGTTATCTTTTTATTTCACTTAATTATTTACTTTTATTTTCTCTGCTAGTTTGTAAACCTCTTTTGGGTCATGGACCCATTTTATCTCTCTGGTGCAAGACACAGAGTAAACATGTAATAAATGTTTATTAGATGAAAGCCATGTTACCTAGCTGGCATCTCACAACTGGTTGTTGACAGAACCAGACCGAGAATTGAGGCATATTGAATACCCAGTATATTTTCCAACTTCTGTAAGTGTAGTCCACCAATCATTTTCTCTATGAGCGCTGTGTAGAGTGATTAGAATAAATGTTTATTTGTTTTGGGTACCAGAATCGAACTCAGAACCTTGCTCTTGCTAGGCAGGCACTGTGCTACTAGGTACTTCTTTCTGTCTCATTGTAAGTAGTGATCATAGGTTTTGGTTTTTTGTTGTTGTTGTTGTTGTTGTTGTTTTTGGTACTGGCGATCGAACTCATAACCTCACATCTGCCAGGCAGGCACTTGGGCACTGAGCTAAATCCCGGCCCTGTTTTTTGAAACTGGGTCTCACTATGTAGTTCAGGCTGTCCTTGAACTCACTTTGTAGTCCAGGCTGGTCTCGAACTCAAAACGATCCTCCTGCCTCAGCCTCCCAAGTGCTGGGATTAAAGGCATGTGCCACCATCCCTGGCTTTGACCATAGGTCTTTTCTTTACAAAGTAGCCATTTTAATCACATTTAGGGCTTCAGCATTTGATTAGTTCTCAGCATCAAGTCAATAACTTATTGTGTGATGTAGACTGAGTTTATGGCAAATCCAGAGAGTTTACTCCTACCATCAAAGTTCCCAGCGCCTACATTTTGGTAGCCAATTACTGTTACATGTTAAGAACACCCAGTGTTGCTAGATCATTTTCTTTCCCCTAAGATAATCTGGAACTCTCTAATTCTGTATGAAATTTTCTGACTTAAACAATGCAAGTCAAACACAGATTTTACTCTTATCTAGACATATAGGATATCTAACTGGGGTTGCAAAGTGAAATGTCTTTTTCTGAGGTGGAAAAATTCATCCTAACCAGACAGTTCCCAAATTTATTCCAAATTACTGTTTTATAAATTAAATTCTCCATGTATATTTATGTTACTTATGTTAGAAACTCCTGTTCCATAATTCAAGTACAGTTTAGTTTAATGTAGTTATGTAGTTTTGTAATATGCCTTGACTCAATATATTACTGATTTATCTTTAATATTTTGAAACAAGAATTGAATAATGGACTCCTTGGGGCTTATGTATTCATATATATTTTCAAAAAATGGGTAAATCACTCTTCAAAATAGTAAATACTTGAAAATTGATCTTATGTTTGTATCAGATAACATATTTAAATATCATAATTTATCCCATGAATGATAAGCTCATGATTAACTTAGTCAGCAAACACTAAGTGCTCACTGTGTGCTGGCCAATTTGAGATTAAAATATAAGGACAAAAATCAGTAAAAATTCTGACTCCTTAGACGAGAATGCAAAGGATCTTTATAATTAACTTAGTTAAATTCATTATCTTTTTGTAAATTATCCAGGCATAGGAGCACAGTTTTTTAATAACTGGCATTTCTGTGTAAAAGTATTTTTAATTTGCATAAAAATACTTATTGTAATTGATGAAACTGATATTAATTTGACAAATGCAGTCGTCAACATCTCTGCCAAAAAACAGCAGTAAAGAAGAGGTAACTAAAAAATTAACCACAATATATACATTAAGCTATTACTTCTAGGAATTTATTAGGAAGTTGGATTCTTAGCCAGGCATAGTGATACTTGCCTGTAATCCCAACACTAACACTCTGAAGCTGAGAAAGGAAAATAGCAAATTCTGACCCACCCTGGGCAATTTAGCCAGATCCTATCTCAAAATTTAAAAAAGGGTTTGGTGTGGTGCATGCCTGTAGTCCAAGTACTTTTGGACTGAGGCAGGAGGATTGCCATGAGTTTGAGGTCAGACTGGACTCTGTAGTGGTTCCGGGCCATCCTGAACTGCATTGTGAGAAGTCCTGGGTTCAATCTCCAGTACTGCAAAAAGAAAATACTATAGTTGATTAAAATTAAGTTTATATGACAGCATGTTTACCCATGGTGTCCCCTCTCCTTTCTTATATATAACTGAAAACCTAGTGTACATATTGTTATAAAGCATCATATGAATTACTTTTGATAGGGAATAAAAATTATAATACATTGAAACCATATATTCATACTGGTATTTAGAATAATGCACTTGGCATTTTTCAGGATGAAGAACTGCTTTCTAGACTTTAAAAAGCTGACTGATAATGATCAGGTAACTGTTGGTTTGGAACATTCAGTCTCCGTTCACAGGACTATTTTGAGCTCATCAAGTATAATGTCGGTATAAAAAATATTGGTCATGAAGTACAGTGAAATCAAACATTTTGCTTTGTCTCTGGTAGCTTCATTTTCATTTCTCAAAGTCCCTATAATTATAGTTTTTTAATCCCTTGGAAGCTTAAAGGTAGAGTAATAAATCCACTTTATTTGTTTGAATTTCTTTCATTTGAATGATTCTAGACGACACTCGAATAACTTTTCTTGAACATTTCTTTTTCTTCCTAAAACAGTCCTCTGACTGAATTTCAAAGTTCTCAGTATTTACTTGTATTTAGGTAGGTCTAACTGCTTTAGGCCTGCTTTTGTAATTGTTCTTGTTGATGATATTGTTGTTGAACATTGAATTATGTCTTGGATTTTTGTTATATTTGGGCTTTTTGCTGTGCTAAGGATACACTAGGGCCTTGCACATAGTAGGCAAGGATCTACCACAGCCACATATCTGGCTTTCACATGAAGTCATTGTTCTAATGTAACATAAGAAATGCAACAAATTCCAGAATACTCCTGAATGAAGTATAGTCTTTTTATTAAAATCACTATTGAGCAGGGGAAAGGGAACAAGCACTGTAATCTTGCTATCGTTTGCTTCAAGTTTATATCTCAATGTAGCCAAATTATAATATTTTTTCTTAAAAGCTCTTTGTAGTTCTATACATGTGCAATTATTGACATGATAAATTGTCCAAGTTGGTTATAGGGCATAATCTTGTTTTTTTTAAAAATACATCTTTATGGAAATAATCCAGAATACTATAACCAAAGTTTAAAGTGACTAATGGTAAACAGGTTTAGAATATCATTTTTGTTGCTTGTTTTCAGATTTCTACAGTGTCTATATTTCTTATGTCATCAAAATGGTAGATTGAAGCTTTTACAACTATGATATGTATCCAAACATCTATTTTTATATTTTGTATGTGGCTGCCCTCTCAGGAGACAAAAACTACAGAAGAAATTGATGAAGCATTGAAGATTGCAGGCTATAATTTTGAACAATTAAATATTGCTGTAAAAGTAAGTATTTGAATAATTAAGTTCTAATAATTCTAAAAAGTTAAGCATATCCTTTTTAATTTTTTTTTTTTTTTGGTCTTTTTTGACACAGGGTTTTACCATGCAGTTTAGGCTGGCCTTGAACTCACTAGCCCAGGCTGGTCTTGAACTCACAGCAATCCTTCTGCCTCATCCTCCCAGTGCTGAGATTATAGGCATGTGCCACCCTGGCATAGCTTGTCCTTTTTAAAGAGTGCAAAACTTATTGAGGGTTTAGCTCAGCAGCACAAGTGTCTGCCTGGCAAGCACAAGGTCGTGAGTTCAATCCCCATTACCAAAAAAAAAAAAAGGGATATGAGAATGGAAAACTCCTCCCTTGGCCTGCTATGATTGGGCTTGTACCATTGTTGTGTTAGGCACCTAAGGAAATGGAGCTATTACTTATACTTCCTTAGAGCAGAATTTTGTCTTGGAAGTATTGAGACTATCTTTTCAATGTTTGTCCATTGTTGGCTTTGTCTTCCAAGTGGGAGTGTTTATTCTCTTTTCTCCCTGCTCTACCTAACAAAAGATAAACTCTTTTAGTAACAAAGAGAAGCTCTTAAGCACCAGTCAAAAACACATTTACAGTGCTTTAGCTGCTTTTCTATGTAGGAGTACATTTTTGGTTGGCCAGAAGTCACTGTAACAAGCTAGCTTTCTCAAAAGGAACGAAAATTTGATAAAACTAATAGCACAGAAGAAATACAAGAGAAGAAAAACATTGAGAAAAGAAAACAAAGAAAATTACCTGAGATGAGAAGCAGCTACAAGATAATTATCACATGTAGTGAGAGAAAATCTGTGATCAACTGAGGATAGTCTTCAGCATCTGAATATGGGAGGGGTACAGTTTAACCCCACACAGATGCCTACGTAGTCTTATCTTTTTCAATGCAAAATGCATCCACCATATCTCAACATCCCTAAAGCCACAAGGTCCCATTCCAGTGTCAATTCTAAGACCAAAATCTCAGCTCAGTATCTTCAAAACCAGGTATGGGTGAAACTCAGGGTGTACTTTCTCCTGGACCAAAATTCCTTTGCAACAGTGAGCTTGAAGAAGAGGTGTATAGATTCTAGGCAACAGGATTTTGCAGGGTGGAGGGGTTTAAATTTTATTTTAAAGAGAAAAAACAGTAAAAACAATACAAAATTTCAAAAGATAGTTGAAGAGTGACAATGGTTAATATGTTGCATATTGTTATCTTCAAAGTAGTTGCTCACATTACAAGACAGAGGCATGAAAAAGTGATCAAACACTATAAATACCTTTCTTTTCAGTAAACTAATAGAAATTAGTAGTTAAACTATTGTGTGTATATATATATTTTTTTCCTTTTCCCTTCCTTTTCTCCTTTCCCCCATCCCAATTTCTCTTTCCTTTTGAACAGTTTCTTCCCATTTCACAATACCTATTGTACATTTTGGATCTTGCTTACTCTTTCAGCTTCTCACACTAGGGAGACAATACAGTGTTTACATATGTGAGTCTGATTTATTTTACTTATGAGTATGGTCTCAAATTGCATCCATTTACCTATAAATGTTGCAGGTTTATTCCTCTTCATAGCTGAGTAGTGCTCCATTGTATAAAAATACACCTTTTCTATCCATTCCTTGCCTGATGGGCATCTGGGTTGTTTCCAAGATCTAGCTATTACAAATTGTGCTGCCGTAAACATGGGTGCACATACATCATTGTGGTATGATGTTTTTAATTCTTCTGGGAAAATATCCAGAAGGGGAATAGCTGGGTCAAATGATACCTCTAATCCTAGTTTTTTGAGGAATATCCATACTGATTTCCGTAGTGGTTGTACCAGTCTGCACTCCTACCAGCAGTGGAGAATGTTCCTTTTCCGCACAACCCTTCTAGCATTTGTTATTGCTTGATTTCTTGATAGTAGCCATTCTTTCTGAGGTGAGGCGGAATCTCAGTGTTAATTTGCATTTCTTGAATGACCAGTGATGTTGAACATTTTTTCACGTATTTATTTGCTATTTGTATTTCTTCCTGTGAGAAATGTGTGTTCATCTCAGATGCCCATTTTCTGGATTGGGTCTTTGAATTTGGGGGTCTAATTTTTTTCAGTTCTTTATATGTTCTAGATAGAAGTCCTTTGTCTGAGGGACAGTTGACTAAAATTTTTTCCCAGTCTGTGTTGTCTTTTTACTCTCTTGGTGATTTGATGTGCAAAAGCATTTTAGTAAGATGTGATCCCTAAGCAACAGTTTTTACAACTGTAAAAATACAATGAAATGTGTGAAATAGCTAACATCTTAATTTAAGTGTGATTTCTAAGTTTATTTGTTGTACATGTTTGCAGTACATAATGATTACATTCATCATGGAGACTTGGTACATGTACATAACACATGTTAATTCTTTTTAGCGCTTTCTCCACCTCTTCTTCCCCTCTCACTCCTTGTCTTGGTCCCCTGCCTTAGAGAAATACAACTATCCAAGATAATTTGTGTCCTGTGTAGCTAAAAAGAAACAAGAAAAGTTTTGAACCTATGTGTGGTAGAGCAGGCCTGTAATACTAGCTTCTTGGGTGACTGAGGCAGGAAGATCCTCAGTTTGATGGTATAGCAAAACCCCATCTCCTGAAACAAAATTTTTAAAAAGTAGAGTATATATCCATGGTTTTTAAAGTCTTTTTGCCGCATTATCAGTACAAAATGGTAGTAAAGAGGGACTTCTAGGAAGATGCCGGAACAGTAAGCAGCAGAGTAAGCAGCCTCTCTGAGAAAGACAGTCCAGATGCTAGAATACAGAATCATGGGGAAGACAAGGAGGAAGGAAGTGGGTCCCCTGGACCCATGAAGAATCTAAAGTGAGAATTGAAGCCCACAGAAAGAGTAAAAGAAAAACTTAAAGAAGAAGGCAGTAGCTGGCAGCACCTTTGCCTGGACCCAGGCCCACTGTGCAAGAGGAGCTGTTGGAACCTGGGGAGACATGATCAAGGTGCCATGGTGGCAGCAAACCTGGAGGCCTCTGCAGAGAGAGAGAGCATTGGAGAAGAGTGGCAGTGGACAGGAGCAGCAGACCTGGAAGATTGCACTGGCTGGCGGTGAGTGCAGAGGACTCAGTCCTCCCACAGGAGAGAGCAGTTGGCCAGGAGCCATTTTGGAGTCGGGCTGGATAAGCCTGGAACCAGCACTGCTCCTGGCTTCCTCCAGCAGCTCCTAGTGGGCACAGACACATGGAAATTGCTCGGACTGTGCCCTGCCCCCGCACGTATTCTAGGGGTCATCTCAGAGTGTCCCTGTGGGTAGCCAGCTTGGTCTGGAGGCAGCGGCCACACACACTGCAGGGGCTGTAGTGGAGGATCCCCACTGGTGACCAGCCCAGGTCTGCAGGCAGCAGCCAGCCCCGCCCTTGCATGCATTCCACTAGCCATCAGAGTGGTAACGCAGACTGGAAAAAGCAGGAGACAACCCTGCACTAGTGCACCCATCAGATACTGTGGCCAGCAGTGGCTAGAAGAACCAAACAGTCTTGCTTCAGAGAAATTGTAGCCAATCCAGGAAGTGCCTGGGACTCCGGTACCCATTTGTCCAGAAGAACCCAGGAATATGTCAAGACAAACAAGCAAAAGGCAGTCTCTGGCCTCTAGTCCAGGCAGAACAAGTCCAAGAGATGCAAACGCAGAAGAAATTGGGAGTCACACACCTGAAGTTTTTGAGGTGATGGCAACTGATGTAAAGAAACAACTTCATGAGGCTATAAAAGAAATTAGAACAGAAATACTAACTCAGGTAAAAGAAGAAATGAAAACATAATAAAAGAATTGCTAGGCATCTCGAAAGAAGACATAGATAAACAAAAATGGAGCATAGGAAAATGAGGGAAACCTTGAATGAACAATCAAAAAAATTTAGAGTACATGAAACAGATTCAAAGAGATAACCAGGAAATTAAAAACTCCATTGAAAGCTGGCAAAACCACTTGAAAGAAACTGAAGATAGACTTTCAAACCTTGAAGACAGGTTTGCAGCTTGTGATCATGAAAGGAAAGATCTCTTAAAAATAACAAGGAACCTGGAAGTAACAATTCAATGTCTGTAAGACAACTCAAAGAAACGTAACTTAAGAATAAAAGGTGTGAGTGAAAAAGCAGTGGTCAATACAAATGACATTAAAAGTCTATTTACAGAAATGATATCAGAAAATTTCCCAAGCATGGGAAAAGGAAGTGACATTCAGATAAGTGAAGCATATTGAACTCCAGCTAGCCATAACCAAAATAAATCTACACCCAGACATATAATAATCAAGATCCCAGAAATTCAACACAAAAACAGAATATTAAAAGTTGTTAGAGAAAAGAAACAGATCACCTAAAAAGGAAAACCCATCAGAATCACGACAGATTTCTCAACACAAACCATCAAGTCAAAAAGAGCTTGGAGTGAAGTATTTCAAGTCCTGAAAGAAATCAACTTCCAACCCAGATTGGTATACTCTGCAAAATTATCTTTCAAAATCAGTGGAGAAACAAGACACTTGCATGACAAAGAACAACTGAAGGAATTCATGACCACCAAGCCAACCCTACAAAGAATACTGAAGGACATTCTAGAGAGAGATAAAGACCACAGCTCCAGAAACAGTAGCAGAGGGATATCACTGAGTGGGGCACACATTTGAATAGAGAGGAAAAGTAGGCAGCCAGTGGCAGGAAAATAGCATGGCAGAGATGAGGCAGTGCATGTCAGCCTTAACATAGATGGCCTTAATTCACCAGTAAAAAGAAACACAGGCAGAATGGATCAGGAGACAAGATCCATCAATATACTTTATACAAGAAACATATTTAACTCGAAAGGGGGTTCATATACTGAAAGTCAAAGAAGAGGAAACAATGCTCTATGTGACAGGGAACCAGAAAGAAGTGGAAGTAGTTTGCCCATTAGCTGCATAGTGGACAAGAAAGATAATGGCATTTTTATACAGTGGAAAGCCACTCAGCTATAAAGATAACCATGAGGCTCTTGTAGGTAAATGGATACAACTTAAGATCATGCTTATGGATGAAATGATCCAGAGTCATGGGTGAACATCATGTTGTCTCCCTAGTACAAAAAACTAAAGGAGTTAGTAGGATTCAAAATACACAATACATATTGTAAAAATGAGGAAGTGTCTAAAAGGGAAAGCAGTGTCCATTGTTAATCTATTATCGTGCTTTGAAAATCGTATTGTTTTCATTGTTCTGTTTAGTTTGGTTTTATTCTATTTCAGTTTGTCTAATTTTATTATATTTGATGGCATGGACATCTATTTCACAGATAACAAAATACATTATGGTAGCCATTATTGATATCCTATCACTTGTTTTGAAGACCTGTAATGCCTTCGTTGTTTTGTTTTGAGTGATTTTATTCTATTCTGATTTGATTGTATTATGACTGATGATATAGGTAACTACTTAGAAGATAACAAGAGGCATTATGGTAACCAGTGTGGTTTTACTATTATTTTGAAGTCCTATATTGCTTCCATTGTTTTGTTTTTATTGGTTTTATTCTGTACTATTTTGTTTGATTATATTATGCCTGATGGTATGGGCAGTTATTTTGAAGGTAGTGAGAGGTATTATAAGGGGAAAGGAGGAAAAAAGGAAGAGAAAAGGAAAAAGACATAAATTTGTATATATGTATACATAAGATAGCTAAAATGACTACACTACTAAATGTATTAGTTACTGACAAAAAACAGTTAATACTCATATGATTAGATTAACTTTATATATCTATATCTATTAATCTAAACAACTCTCTTGTAGGTAACAATATGCAATATTACAACCATTGTCAAATTCCTGTCATCTCATTTTGTAAGCCTATAATGTTATTGTATTGAATTTGTCATTGTATGTTTGTCTCTTTTTGCTTTTTGTTTTTCTTTTCTGTGTCTTTTTTCTCTTTTAAAAAAAAAGGAAAAGAAAAGAAAAGAAAATGGTAGTAAAAATGTAGTCTTGGCTGATGAGTACCAGAATTTAAAGTTGAATTTTGTAATTTTGCCTGTTTTTTATCATCTACCTCTTATGTTGATATTTTGAAAAGCCTATAAAATATCTTTTACTTTCAAAATTATATTGACAGTACAACTTTTCTGAAGTAAAAATACTAAATTAGATCTTTGAATTGTCTTTCCAGACGCTTGAACGTACACAGAATCAAACAAAAGAGGAGACAGATGGTCTTATAGAGGTCGTGGAGAAGCAATTTGATAAACTTTTTGCTTCTCTTGTTTCCAGGTAATAACTTCTAATGATTCAATGAAACTGAAGTTTTTGACATTAACTTGTCCTTTTATTTCTTTGTTTAGATTAATAACTTTTAAACATATTTGAAAGATAGTAGTCTCTACAGACTTATTTTTAGAATCTCAAATTAGAAAACTTTTTTCTTGCACTGAGAATTGAACCCAGGGCCTTGGCACTGAGCTACATTTCCAGCCCTTTAAAAAAAGTTCAGTTCTGTTCTGTTTTGTTTTGTTTTCTCCAGACGGTGTCTCACTAAGTTACCCAGGTTGGACTCACACTTGTGGTCCTCTTGCCTTAGCCTTCCAGAGTGCCGGGATTAATAGCACGAACCATACTTGACTGAAAATGTTTTAGTGGGATATGGTAATTCTGTGTGTAACTTTTTGAGGAACAGATAAACTCTTTTCCATTGTGTTATGTTGTGTTGTGTTGTGTTTTTTTAAACAGCTATTTACCTTCTAGTTCCAAAACTAACTTTTTTTTTTTTTAGCTGATACTGGGGATTGAACCAAGAGTCTTTATACTGAGCTACGCTAAATAACTTTTTGCCTACACAGTTTTGTCATTTTCTCATGTGCTTATTTATATCAGAGCAGAAGGCTAATAGGCATTACAAAATGAGTAATATGAATACTTTCTTCAAAGCTCTTTGATATGTATTATTTTCAATCAGATAATATAGGTAACATCATTCTTTCCATTATGAGTTTGTTAGCAGCCTCCTAAAATTTGTGACATGTTCAGACTAATATACTTAGTTCCATAACTTACTCATTTGACTCTTCAGTCAGTACATAGATCTTGCATAAATTAGTTGCGTGAATTTGTTTGTTTGTAGCACTTGGACTCAAACCCAGGATTTCAAGCATGCTAGGCAAGTGCTATACTACTGAGCTTTTCGTTGGTGCTATACTATTTCAGCTTTTGGTTGGTATTATTCTCACATTTGCTCTTAAGCCTTAACATTTATATGATAGGTTATGTGCAGGAGTTTTTGGGGTATTGTTTTGGAAAAATATGCATAACACAAATTTTCTTTTTAACCGTTTTTCTTCTTTGAGAGATAATTGCTTTTGTTCCTTTTTATCCATTTTTAAACTGGTTAAAACCAGTTTAGTGGGATATGGTAATTCTATGTGTAACTTTTTGAGGAACAGACAAACTGTTTTCCATGGTGCCTGAATGTACCATTTTACTTTCTCACCAGAAATACATAAGAGTTCTGTTTTCTCTATATTCTCATAGACTTGATATTTTTGTTGGGTTTTTTTGTTGTTATCTTCTTATTTTTTAGTAGTAGCCATCTTATGGCTGTGACATCATTTCTCATTGTAGTTTTGTTTTACATTTTCCTGATGACTAGTGATATTGATCATCTTTACATGAGGTTATTTATTGGCCATTTGTATATCATCTAAGTCCATTGTGCATTTCTGAATTGAATTATTCTGTTGAGGTGTTAGGAGTTGTTCATATATTCTGGATATTAAACCTCATCCTTTGAGTTGCTTTTTCACTATTTTGATAGTGTCCTCTGATTTATAAAAGTTTCTAATTTTAGCTGGGTCTGGTCATGCAGGTCTGCAATCCCAGAACTATGAGAGACTGAGACAGGAGAATCACAAGTTGAAGCCCAACCTGAAAAATTTAGCAACGTAGTAAGAGTCTATCTCAAAATAAAAAATGGGCTAGGGATCTAGCTCAGTGAACATTTTGGAAAGACTGTCTTTTCCCTGTAGAATGGTCTTGGCATCCTTGTCAAAAATAAGTTTACTGTGTACATGAAAGTTCAGTTACTGGACTGTTCTAGTTCATTACTCTCTATCTCTGTCCTGATGCCAATACCACACTACTTTGATTACTATAGGTTTGTAGTAAGTTTTGAAATTAGAAGGTGAAAAAGCCAGGCATGGTGGCGCACGTCTTTAATCCCAGCACTCAGGAAGCTGAAGTAGGAGGAGCATTGTGAGTTCGAGGCCCGCTTGGGCTATAACTCAAGCCCAAGACCGGCCTGAGCTACACAGTGCGACCCTGCCTCAAAAAACCAGGACCGGGAGTTTGACTCAGTGACTTAAGTGCCTGTCTGACAGGTGTGAGGTTGTGAGTTCAATCCCTGGTGCTGCAAAAAAAAAAAAAAAAAAGAAATTAGAATGTGAGTCTTCCAACTTTAATCTTGTTTTTTAAGATTGTTTTGGTTAGGTTAAGATTCCCTTAAGATTCCCATAATTTTTAGGATAAATTTTTCTATTTCTGCAAGAAATGTTATTGGGAATTTAATAAGAATTGGGTTTATTTGTAGATCACTTTGAATGGTATTGACATCTTAGCAATATTGTCTTCAAGTTCGTAAATATGAAATACCTTTTCATTTATTTATAATTTTAGTTCCTTTAAGCCATTTTGTATACTTTTTGATATACAGATCTTTTGCCTTCTTGGTTAAGTGCATTCTCAAATATTTTGTTTTTATTTTTGTTTGACACATATTTGTATACATTTATGATGTACAGTGTGATTTTTGGTTCATGGATAGTGATCAACTCATGGTAATTAGCATGTTAAATTTTTATAATTTCTTTTGCATGTATATATTCAGTCTTTTAGCTATTTTGAGGTATGTAAAATGTTACTACTGTGCATAGAACACTAGAGTTTATTCTTCCTGTCAGACAATAACAACATTGTACTGTTGATAAACTTTTCACCCCTCTCCTCCTCCTATTTTCTGCAATCACAGTGAACCACTATTTCAACTTCTGTGAGATCAGTATTTTAGATCCTACTTATGAGTGAGAGCATGTGGTGCTTGTCTTTCTGTGTTTGATTTGTTTTCCTTAACACAGTGTTCTCCAGGTTCATCTGTGTTGTAACAAATGACAGGGTTTCATGCTTTTATGGCTGAATAATATTTGACCGTGTGTACACAGTGTGATCAAAATACACGGTGAATATTTTAAATTTTTAAAAAATACTCTATTACAGTAAGAGAGACATTAACATTAATCTCCCTCAGAATACTCCCCCTTGCTTCCAACACACTTATTCCATTATCCTTGTCACTTTCTGAAGCCATTCTTGGAAGTCCTTTTGTGAGTATCTTTAAACTTCAGTGTGTTCAAAAATACAGTGAATGCTGCTGCTGAGTGCCATCCAAAGAAAGCCAGGCTCTTAAAAATGGTACATCCTCATCCACCTTATTCACTGAATCTGGCACCAATTCTGGCACTGTTCTCCACAGTCAAAATAACCATGAAAGGTAACTGTTTTAAATTGATTCAAGATAGCCTTGACAACACAACTAAAGATACTCACAAAAGAGGCCTTTCAGAACAACTTCTAGAAACATTGGCGTAAGTGTGTTCAAAGCAAGGAGGAAAAGATTGAGGGGAATTGGGGGCAGTGTATCTTTAATAAGTTATGCTGCCTATGTGCCTCATTTTCTTTAAACATGTATCTCTTTTTGTTTGAGACAGAGTCTCCCTGTGTATTAGGTTAGCCTTAAACTTGCTATGTAGCCCTTGGCTGGCCTTGAACTTAAGATCCTCCTGCCTTAGCTTCCTAAGTGCTACTATTATAGGTATGCACCACCACCTGCGCATTTAGGTTTATTCCATATCCCAGTTATTATGAATAGTACTGCAATATACATGATAGTCTAGATGTCTTTTTGACATACTGATTTCATTTCTTTTGGGTATGTAAAACATTTTAACTCTTTTTTTTTCAACCGCTTTCCTTTCCCTCTCTCCCTCTCTTGAGCCCCTTCCACTTGAGAAAAATTTATCTTTCTACCTCCTACTATCTATTATTTTGGTCTTCATTTATATTTTGGGCTTCTCATACAGAAAAACTATGGTATTTAAGCTTATGCATTTGATTTGTTTCACTTAAAATTATGGTCTCAAGGTGCATCCATTTTCTTACAGAGGACTCAAGTTTTTCTTTATTATCTTTCATAATGGTTGAGATAGTTTATATTCTCACTAATAGTGCATAAGAATTCTTTTTTCTCCTCATCCTCACCAACACTTGCTTTTTGGTTTTTGGTTTTATATTATTTTGCTTTGTCTTTTGATAATAGCTATTCTCTGCATAAGGTGATACTGTATCACCTTGTGATTTTGATTTGCATTTCCTTAACAATTAGTGATATGGAGCAGTTTTTCATATATTTGTTGCCCATTTTTATGTCATTTTTTGGAAAATGTCTACTCAGATCATTAGTCCAGTTTTAAATTGGTTTTTTTTGCTCTTGACTTTTTAGGCTTCCTTATAATATATTCTAGATACCAACCCTTGTCAGATGTATGTTTACAAATAGTACTTTCTCCCATTCTGTAGAGGGTCTCTTTTTTCTGTTGAATATTTTCTTTGCTGCTCAGAAGCTTTTTAGTTTGATATAGTCCCATCTGTCAATTTTTGTTTTTGTTGCCTGATTATTTGGAGTCATATCCAAAAAAGTCATTCCCCAAGGCATTGCCCTTTAGCGTTTCCTTTGTGTTTTCTAGTGGTAGTTTCATAGTTTTAGGTCTTGCTTTTAATCCATTCAGGTCTTTTTTGCATTACTGATGATTGAACCGAGGGCATTCACCCTAAGCCACATTCCAAGCCCTTCTTATATATTGAGACTCAGTCTTGTTAAGTTGCTCAAGCAGGGCTCAAGCTTGTGACCCTCGTGTCTCTACCTCCCTGAGTACTGAATTGTTTTAGGTTCACAATACCATACCTTATTCCATTTAGATCTTTAATCCATTTTAATCCATTTTGAGTTGATAAATTTTATATTCTTAATGTATATATCGTTTCCCTAGTTTTCATTTATTGGCAAAACTATCCTTTCCTCATTGTTCTTGGCTCCTTTGTCAGAAGTCACTTAGTTGTAAATTCATGAGGGTATTTCTGGGCTGTATTCTGTTGTATTGGCCTATGTGTCTTTTAAAATATAAGTATCATTCTGTTCTGATTACTAAAGTATTGTAGTAAATTGCCTCCAGCTTTGCTTTTTGCTCAGGATTGCTGTGACTACTTGGGATTCTTGTTTTTTTTAATTTTTTTTAATTTTAAAGATAATAAAATCCAACAGAGCATAACAGAACAAAGTCAATCAAAACAAAGCAGTAGAACTGATACAGAACTTCAAAGAAAGATACTAGGAAAACAATAGCTACTATAATCTATCTTGTTATTTTCAGAATAATTGACCATTCCATCAGGTGTAGTAAAATCAAACCAAAAACAAAACACAAAACCAATAAAAACAGAATATGAAATAAAGTAAAAAAAATCAGAGTAAAGCAAAACAATGAGAACAATATTGAGCCTCAAAGATAAGACAGAAGAGAATCCTCCATATTTGCTACATTGCATACTGTTGTCTTCCCAAGAGATGCTCAGACTGCCGGCTCCAGGCCTGCAAAATCAGCTGAACAATACAAGCATTTAATTGCTTTATGTACCGTAGTTGCTATCTATTTAGCCAGTCCTCCAAACCAGCACGTTGCTTACCCTGGGGGGAAATGGGGGTTGTCCTTGTTTCTTAGCCCGCGCACTGGTAGGCCTGCAGGGGGCACATCTCTTTCTCTTCCTGGAGTCCATGCCACTCACACACACTCACCAGGAAGACAGGCTAGTTGTCTTCTGGTTGGAGCCTCCCTGCCCAACATGGCAGGTTCTCAAGAGGCATGTCTCTTGCTCTTCCTGGAGTCCGCACCAGTCACACAAACTCACCAGCAAGGCAAGCTAGTTGTCTTCTGATTGGAGTCTCCCTGACCCAATGTTGCAGGTTCTCGAGAGGCACATCTCTTTCTCTTTCTGGAGTCCATGCCAGTTGCATGCACTCACCAGGAAGGCAGGCTAGTTCTACTTGGGATTCTTTGTGATTTTTTTCTTTATGAATTTTTTTCTAATTCTGTGAAGAATGACATTGATATTTTGATGGGTTAGAGACTGATGCTAGAATGGAAGGCTGGCTGCCTGGGAATTCAAGCCAAGAAGTAATTCCAGCCACTTCAGGGAACAGCAGATCAGTTATGCAAGTAGTCTGTTATTAACTGGTCAGGCACTACTGCTAGCAGTTATGCTGGGCTTTCCAAAAATGGTGGATTTATTTCTGTGGGCTCCACCTCCTATCCTTGCTTTGTTTCTGTCTGGCCCTGGGTTGTCTAGTTTTAGTTCTTTCCTAGATTCCCTGTGAATTGAGAAACAAAATGGATTTCCCAGAAAGCTCCTTAGGATGCTAGAGAAGTTGAGTGTTATCTACCCCTGTTCCCCAGCTGCCGCACCCCCCCGAAAGACTGTAGGCCCTGGGAATTTTTCTGTGTCATTGTGTGCTGCCTTTGACTAGGGACAGTGTAGTCCAAGTAAGACTATTTGTCTTAACCTATCAATGAGGATCTTTATTCATTCTATTGGAATACATAGATGACTTAGTTTTATTCCCATATTTTGTGAGTTTTACCAACAATAACTTTCTATGGAAAGTTACTAGTTGATCTATTTGTGAGGGGAAAAAAGGCTGACTTACTACTCAGCCATCTTGGTGATGTCACTTTTAATATTTTGGAATTTTTGGTTTATTTGCTTTTTTGAGATGGGGTCTTGCTGTGTAGTTTAGACTGGTCTTAAGCTCACTGTGTAGCTCAGGCCAGCCTCAGATTCACAGCAGTCCTCCTATCTCAGCCTCCCAAGTGCTGGGATTAAAGGAATGTCCAACCATGCCTGGCTTGGATATTATTATATTAAAGGAATGTGCAACCATGCCTGGCTTGGATATTACTATAATTAGAACTTACAGTAATTTCTTTGGGGGATTATTCATTGTAACTATATAGAAGTGAACTTCTTATAAGTTGTAAATCCATTCAGATTTTATGTCCTATATTTTTGATGAATGCAAATATTTTTATGGCTCCTTTAGGTTTTATAAATGTGTGATCATGCTTTCTGCAAAAAATATTATTTTACTTCTTTCTTTGAATTTTTCCCTCATGTTTCTGACTAGAACTTCCAGTGTGTACCGTGTTGCCTAAAAGTGACAAAAGTGGATATTCTTGTCTTATTCCTAATCTTATAAGAAAAGCTTTGAGTCTTTCACCATTGAGCATGGTATTTACTATGGGTTTTTATATATGGCCTTTATTACTTGAAGTTGTTTCCTTTTCTTCAATTTTTTTGAGAATTTTTTTAATTGTGAAGGGTTGTAGAATTATGTCATCCTTTTCTTGCATCAATCAATACAACTGACACCTGGGACTTGCCCAGGCTTGCCCAATACTCCAGAGGCTCTAAACTCCCCACAACCAGACTCAAGGTTCGGGGAGCACCACACTCTGGGGAGCACTCTGCCTAGCCGCCTGGGTCCCGAAGGTCTTGGCCCCCACCCAATAAGGAAGATGCTCCAGCAGCACACTCCGGGAGTGCTCCCTCACTAGCTGTGCAGAGGATCCAGCTCTACCCAGTCCCACTTCTCAGGACAAACCACCAGGGGAACACCTGGCCAGCCTCGCAGGACACAGAGGTACTGAACCCAGCCCAGCCCAGAGCCCCAGAGCTGCTCATCAGGGACAGGCCAGCATAGCTGCAGGGCCTTAGAGAATTTGATCTCTGCCCATCAGAGCACTAGGTGCGAGCTCCATTGTTCACGGGTACGGTCCTAGAGGATGCAAACCTGCCCAACCAGGAGCAAGGACCCAGCACTATACACCTGGGACTTGCCCAGGCTTGCCCAGCACAGCACTCCAGAGGCTCTGAGCTCCCTCCAACCAGAAACAAGGTCCAGGTGGCACCACACTCCGGGGTGCATTCTGCCTAGCCACCTGGGTCCCGCAGGTCTTGGCCCACACCCAGTAACACAGAGGCTCCAGCAGCACACTCCGGGAGTGCGCCCTCACTAGATGCACAGAGGATCCAGCTCTACCCAGTCCCGCATCTCAGCGCAACCCACGAGGGGAACACCCAACCAGCCTTGCAGGACATATAGTGAGCACCCCAGAGCAACCCAACAAAGTACATCAGGGGAACTTGCAGCCAGCCTCACAAACCACAGAACACAAGGGTTCAGTGCCATAATCTGGGGGTGTGCCCCAGCTAGCCACGGGGATATTGGACCACTGAAGCTCTACCCAGCACAGTGTTCCAGTGCAATCCAATGGGAGGCTGCCTGCCCAGCCACACAGGTCCCAGAAAAAAATGGCAAAATGAAAGAGCAACAGGAAGTCTCAATCCTCCAGCCCACTGAGAACAAACCCAAGAGACATTGAAATGGAAGACACTGGGAGTCACACAACTGAACTTTCTGAAATGATAGCAAATGCAGTAAAGAAACAACTCCATGAAGCTATAGAGAAACTCAAATCAGATATACTCTCTCAACTTAAAAATGAAATGACAATCATGAGAGGAATGTTGTGTGTATCTAAAGAAGATCAAGATAAAAAAATAGAAGAACATAAGAAAATGATGGAAACTCTGAATGAACAATATAAGACAAATAGAATGCATGAAACACATTCAAAGGGAAATTCAGGAAATTAAAAATTCCATAGAAAGTTTGAAGAACCACTTGAATGAACCTGAAGATCCCATGCTGTCTTCAAGATCTCAGACAGCATGGGAGCTTATGGTCATGAAAGAAAACATCTTTTAAAAATAATAAGGAACCAAGAAACAACAATTCAACAGCTGTAAGACGATGCCAAGAGAAATAACATAAGATTAATAGACATAAATGAAAAAGCAGGGGTCAATACTAATGACCTGCAAAGACTATTCACAGAAATAATAGCACAAAATTTTCCAAACATGGGAAGACAATCTGATAATACAGATAAGTGAAGCATAAAGAACCCAAATTAACCATAACCAAAGTAAATCTTCACCCAGACATATAATAATTAGGGTATCAGAAATACAGCACAAGAACAAAATACTAAAAGCTGTCAGAGAAAAGAAACAGATCACCTCTGAAGGATAGCCTATCAGAATCACGGCAGACTTCTCAACACAAACCTCTAAGTCAAGAAGAGCTCAAATCGTGAAAGAACACAACTTCCAACCCAGATTGATGTACACTGCAAAACTATCCTTAAAAATTGATGGAGAAATAAGATACTTCCATGACAAAGAGCAACTTAAGAAATTTATGGCCACCAATCCAACACTACAAAGAGTAGTGGAAGACACTCTAGAAAGAGACAAAGATAGCTACAATCTTAAGAACAACAACAAAAGGAAACCACTAAGCAGGGCAAATAAATAAACAGAAAATGTAGAAACCCAACAACAGAAAGATATGACAGGGATGAGTCAGTGCATATCAGTTATATCAATCAATGTAAATGATCTCAACTCACCAATAAAAAAACAGACTGGCAGAGTGGATTAAGAAACAAAATCCAACAATATGCTGTGTACAAAAAACACATTTATCTCAAAAGGAAATTCAGACTAAAAATCAAAGGCTGAAAAATAATACTCCATGCAACAGGAACCCAGAAAAATGCAGGGGTAGCTATTATGTTTGCAGACAATGTGAACTTCAAACCAAAAATGATCAAAAGAGATAAAGAAGGTCACTACATACTTGTGAGGGGAAAACTTCAAGAGGAAGAGATTACAATCAAATATATAGGCATTGAATATGGGAGCACCCAACTATGTTAAGAGAGTTCTTAATAGACATGAAAAACCAAATAAACAATAATACAGTTATAACAGGGGACCTTAATACCCCACTGTCACAGAGAGACAGATCAACCAAACAAAAAATCAGCAAAGAAGTAACAGAACTTAAGCAAACTTATGAACAAACGGACCTAGTAGATGTGTACTGAGTATTCCACCAATCAACATCAGAATACACATTATTCTCAGCTACACATGGGTCACTGTCCAAAATAGATCATATACTGGTCCATAAAACATGCTTAAGTAAATGCAAAGAAACTGAAATAATTCCATATATATTATCTGACCATAGCACTGTAACATTGGAAATGAATGACAAAAAAACCTATAAAACCCCATAAACACATGGAAATTAAATAATACTCTCCTAAATAACCAATGGGTCACGGAAGAAATTAAAGAAAAAATTACACAATATCTAAAATTGAATGAAAATGCAAATACAAATTACCAGAACCTGTGGCACACAAAGAAAGCAGTCCTCAGTGGGAAATTTATAGCACTAAACTCCCACATCAGAAAAATGGAAAGAACACACGTAAACAACCTAATGCTGCACCTCCAACTTCTAGAAAAAGAAGAGCAAGTCAAGTCCAAAGCCCAAAGAAGGGAGGACATTACCAAGATCAGAGCAGAAATTAATAAGAAAACAATAAAAAGAATTAATGAATTGAAGAGTTGGTTCTTTGAAAGAGTAAATAAACTTGATAAACCCGTAGCCAACCTTATCAAAAAGAGGAAAGAAAAACTGAGATTCATGTAATAAGAAATGAAAAAGGTGAAATCACTACAGACACTGTGGAAATACAGAAGATCAACAACACCTACCTTGAAAACCTTTACTCACATACATTTGATAACACAGAAGAAATGGACAGATTCCTAGAAACCTATGAATTACCAAAGCTGAATCAAGAAGATGTAAAACTGCTGAATAACCCAATCTCAGCTAATGAAATTGAAAATGTAATTAGAATCCTACCAACAAAGAAAAGCCCGGGCTCTGATGGATTCACTGCTGAATTCTACAAGAAATTTAGGGAAGACTTAATGCCAACGCTCCTCAAACTCCTCAATGAAATCGAAAGGGAAGTAAGTCTCCCTAACTCATTCCTGGAAACAAGTATTACCCTAATACCAAAACCAGAAAAGATTCAACCAAAAAAGAAAATTATAGGCCAATCTCCCTAGTGAACATAGATGCAAAAATCCTCAATAAAATACTGGCAAATAGAATACACCAACTTATCAGGAAGATTATATACCATGATCAAGTGGGATTCATCCCAGGAATGCAGGGATGGTTCAACATATACAAATCAATAAATATAATATACCATATCAACAGGGCCAAGGACAAGAACCACATGATCATCTCAATAGATGCAGAAAAAGTTTTTGACCAAATCCAATACCCATTCATGATAAAAACCCTATAGAAAATCAGAATAGATGATCTCTACCTCAACCTGATAAAAGCCATATATCATAAACCAACAGCCAACATCTTACTAAATGGACAAAAACTGAAAACTTTCAACCTAAAATCAAGAACAAGACAAGGATGTTCATTATCACCACTCCTATTCAGTATAGTTCTGGAAATATTAGCCAGAGCAATTAGATAAATAAAGGGAATAAGGATAAGAAAGCAAGTAAAATTACCATTATTTGCAGATGATATGATACTTTACATAGAAGACCCCCAAAAATCAATTAAAAGACTTCTAGAAGTAATAACCAAATTCAGTAATGTTGCTGGATACAAGGTCAACACTCAAAAATCAATAGCATTCCTGTACACAAACAACAAAGTCAGTGACAGAGAAATAAGGGAAACCACACCCCTCATTATAACATCCAAAAAAATGAAATACTTAGGAATCAATCTAACAAAGGAAGTAAAAGATCTATGCAGTGAAAATTACATTACTCTGAAGAAGGAAATCGAAGGAGATTTCAGAAAATGGAAAGATATTCCCTGTTCATGGATAGGAAGAACAAACATTGTGAAAATGGCCATTCTCCCAATATTATTATACAGATTTAATGCAATCCCAATCAAAATACCACTTGCCTTACCTCACAGAGCTAGAGAATGCATTCCTGAAATTCATCTAGAACCAGAAAAGACCTAGAATAGCAAAGGAAATTCTGGGCAACAAAGGGAAGGCAGGAGACATCACAATCCCCAACTTGAAACTATACTACAAAGCTACTGTGATAAAATCAGCATGATACTGGAATCAAAACAGACCTGAAGATCAATGGAATAGATTAGAAGATACAGCCACAACTACAAACACTCTTAGCCACCTCATCTTTGACAAAGGAGCCAAATATGTACATTGGAAGAAAGCTTCTTTAACAAATGGTGCTGGAAAAACTGGCTTTTGTAAACTAAAACTAGATCCATGTCTATCACCATGCACTAAAATAAAGTCAAAATGGATCAAAGATCTCAATATTAAAACAGAGACACTAAACTTACTAGAAGACAAAGTAGGTAAAAATCTTGATGACACAGGAGTAGGCAGAGAGTTCATGAACAAAAATCAAATTGCACGGGAAACACTTCCCAGAATCAACAACTGGGATCTCATCTTACTAAAAAGTTTTTGCGTGTCAAAGGAAAGCTCCAACAGAGTGAAAAGAAAACTCACAAACTGGGAAAATATCTTAGCCAATTGTCCATCAGACAAAGGACTTCTATCTAAAACATATAAAGAATTAAAAAAAATCAGGCCCTAAAATTCAAGGACCCAATCCAAAAATGGACATCTGAGATGAATACGCACCTCTCAGAGGAAGAAATACAAATGGCAAATACATATATGAAAAAATGTTCAACATCAATGGTCATTTGGGAAATGCAAATTAAACCAACACTGAGAGGGCCAGGAGTTTGGCTCAGTGGCATAAGCACCTGTCTGGCAGGTGCGAGGCTGTGAGTTCAATCCCTGGTGCCGCAAAAAAAAAAAAAAAAAAAAAAAAAAAAAAAAAAAAAAAAAAAAAAAAAAAAAAAAAAAAAAAAAAAAAAAAAAAAAAAAAAAAACACTGAGATTCCATCTCCAGAAAGAATGGCCAAGATTAAAAAATCAACCAACAACAAGTGCTAGAAGGGCTGTGGGGAAAAAGGAACTCTTCTCCACTGTTGGTGGGAGTGTAGACTGGTGCAACCACTGTGGAAGTCAGTGTGGAGATTCCTCAAGAAGCTAGGATTAGAGATCTCATTCAACCCGGCTATCCCACTTCCGGGCATTTTCCCAGAAGAATTGAAAACATCATACCACAGTGATATTTGTGCAACCATGTTTATAGCAACCCAATTGGTAATAGCCAGATCTTGGAAACAACCCAAGTGCCCATCAATCAAGGAATGGATAAAAAAGATGTGGTATTTTTATACAGTGGAGTACTACTCAGCTATCAAGATTGCATCGAGACTTTAATAAGTAAATGGACATGACTTGAGACCATACTCATAAGTGAGATAACTCAAACCCACGTGTAAATACCGCATTGTCTCCCTAGTGTAAGAAACTGAAAAGGTATATATGATCCAAAACCTACAATAAATATTATGTAAGGGTAAAAAACTGCTCAAAGAGCAAAACTAATTGGGAAAGGAAAAGGGGGAAAGAGGGAAGGGAAAAGGAAAAAGATATAAATCTGTATATATGTATATGTAAGATAACTAAAATGAACATACTGCTGAATGTATTCGTTATTGAGAAAGAACAGTTAATACTCATGATTAAATCAATTTTGCATGTCTATATCTGTTAATATATACAACCATTTTGAAGGTAACAATACGCAATATTGCAACCACTGTCAAGTTTCTATCATCCTCTTTTGTAAACCTATAATGTTACTGTTTTGGATTTGCTGTTGTCATTTGTTTGTCTCTTTTGCTTTTTGTCTTTCTTATATGTGTCTTTTTCTCTTAAAAAAATCGATACAAATTATGTAGGTTTTTGATTGTTTGTTAATGTGGTATGTTACATCAATTGATATTTGTATACTGAACCATCCTTGCATTATAAGAATAAATCCCAGGCCAGAGATTTAACTCAGCGGTGCAAGTACCTGCCTGGCAAGCATGAGGCCATGAGTTTGATCCCTGGTACCAAAAAAAAAAAAAAAAAGAAGAAGAAAAAGGAATCCCACTTGGCCATAGTATATATAGTCCTTTTAATATGCTACTCAATTGGTTATCTGGTATTTTCTGAAGATTTTGTATTGATACTCATAAAAGATAATAGTGTATAGTCCTCTTATAGTGTTTTGTTTTTGCAGTGTCGGGTGTTGAACCCAGAACCTCACACATGATTTTGGTGAGTGAGCTAGGGAGACCTGCAGAATGAGTTAGGGAGTGTTCCCATCTGTTCAGTATTTTGGAAGAGTACAGAGAAGATTGGTATTAATTCATCCTTAAATGCTTTGTATACTTCGCCAGTTGCTCTAGTTTGGATCATTGTACCCCAGAGGCCCATATAAAAATGTTTAGTTTCTGGGATGGCCTTATGGACCTCCTTGTATCATTGGAGGCATTCCCTCAAGGAGATTGCGAGGTCTCACCATCTCCCTTTCTCTCTGCTTCCTGCTTCAGCATGTGACCACTTGCACCCAGCATGGTATGTTGCCCTCACCAGAGGCCAAAACTGTGGAGCCTCTCAATCTTTAATATATATATATTTTTGATACCAGGAAGTGAATTTAGGAACTCACTCTTCCCAGGCAGGCGCCATGCCATTGAGCTATATCCCTAGCCCCTCGATCTTAAATTTATTTATTTATTTATTTTTGGTACCGGGGATCAAAATCAGATCTCACACTTGCCAGGCAGGCACTTATGCCACTGAGCTAAGTCCCCTCTCCCTAGATCTTAAATTTAAACACCAGAGTTGCAAGCCAAAATAAACCATGTTTACTTGATTGGTAGCTCAGAGCAGGTGTTTCATTATAGTAACATGAAGTTAATATACCAGTGATGTCATTTGGCTAAAGGATGTTCTTTGTTGAGAAGTACTTGATTACTGATTATATCTTCCTACTAGGTATTCTAATTCTTTGTGAGTCCAGTTTGTCATGTTGTGTGCTTACAGGAATTTGTCCATTTCATTTAAATTATCCAATTTGTAAAATTAATAGTAATATGACACTTTCTTTGTGATTTTCGTAATTTCTTTCTTATTCAGTATAACTAAAATTTGTCGATTTTAATGTCTTTGAAGAACTACCTTTTTATTTTGCTTATTGTTCATGTGTTCTCTTTGGGTTTATTCTTTTTCTAGTTCCTTATAAAATTAGATTTATTGATTTGAAAACTCCTTTTTAAAATGACTTTATCTATAAATGTCTCTCTTACTAGTGTCTGCATTGAAACCTATACATTTTTTGTGTTTTTGTTTCATTTGTCTCAAGATAGTTTCCTAATTTCTCTTGTGATTCCTTCTTAGCCTATTGGGACTTAGGCATGTGTTGTAATTTTTACATATTTGTGAGTCTTCTAGTTTTTCTTCTGTTAATTATTTCTAGTTTCATTCCATTATGGTCAGAAGAGAACTTCTGTATGTTAGTCTTTAAGTATGTTAAGACTTGTGTTAGGACCTAACAAGTGGTCTGGCTGGAAAATGTCACATGAAATTAAAGGAACATACGTATTCTTCTGTTGCTGGGTGGAATCAATCTATCTTATCTATCTCCAATTGAAGGGCCAGGAGTTTGGCTCAGTGGCTTAAGTGCCTGCCTGGCAGACAGAAGGTTGTGCGTTTGATCCCTGGTACCAAAAAAAAAAAAAAAAAAAAAAAAGAATAGCTTATATCTCCAGTTGATCCATATCT
>RJWM01002535.1:59460-81325 GCA_004363535.1 Dasyprocta punctata | reverse complement strand
TAAGCCACTGAGCCAAACTCCCAGTCCTGATTTTTTGAGGCAGGGTCGCACTGTGTAGCTCAGGCCGGCCTTGCGCTCGCGCTGTAGCCCAAGCCCGCCTCGAACTCACAACGCTCCTCCTACCTCAGCCTCCTGAGTGCTAGGATTAAAGGCGTGCGCCACCACGCCCGGCTTGATCCATATCATTGCCAAATTAATCTATTTATTGAATCTATCCTAATTGATTTTTGATTATCAAAGATCAGATATTGAAGTTCTCAATTATTGTGGACCTGTCTATAACTTCCTCAATTTAAGACATTTGAGTAAAAAATATATAATTTATCAAATTTCTTTCTTATATTTTGAGATTCTGATGTTTGCTGAATTTATGCTTATAATATTTGAGTATATTATGTGTGACATTAGTATAGGTACCCCAAGTGTTCTGGTTATTTGCATGAAATACCTTTTTCCATCTTTTCACTTTCAACAATGCATGTCCAGCCAGGTGTGGTGGCATATGCCTTTAATGCCAGCACTCAGGCGGCTGAGGCAGGAGGATTGTTGTGAGTTCGAGACCAGCCTGGGCTACAAAGTGAGTTCAAGGCCAGCCTGAACTGCATAGTGAGACCCTACCTCAAAAGATAAGGCCGGGGATTTAGCTGAGTGGCCTAAAGTGACTGCCTGGCAAGCACGAGGTTATGAGTTCGATCCCTGGAACCAAAAAAAACAAAACAAACAAAAAAAAAAACAATGCATATCCAGAGATCTAAAATGAGTTTCTTATGACGTCACATTGTTGCAGAATCCAAGAGATCAGAGAGACCAATGGAAGGACTTTATTAGATGTACACCCAGCTCAGCAGAGACCTGTGTGTCCAAAGATGGCTGAGCCCTGAACAAAAAGAGAAGCCTCCTTTCATACAGTTTGTAGTGCCAAGTAAGCAGAAGTACAGAAGCGAGGCAAAGGCAGTCATCCTAACAGCCAGTCTTATCTTAACCTTGAAAAGAGACACATCCTGTGAATCCCAGGATGTCAGGATGTTGTAAAGCTTATTTACAACCACCATTCATGAGAGAACTGTGTGATGTAACTCTCTCATCAAGAAAGCACAGGACCACACTCCTGAGGAAGTGTGCCCAAGAAGCTGCTTACCTGGAACTGTGAAGACTTTTCAGGAGAGGCTAGTTTCTCCGAATTCTGCTTTAATATAGTTTGGTCATGATTTTTAATTCATCATTCTATGCCTTTTGACTAAGGATGTGATCCAGTGTACATTTAAAGTAGTTACTGTTAAGGACAGACTTTTGCTTTTTTGGTTTCAGAACTTTTTTTTTAACTTTTTCTTCTATTACTGCTTTCCTTAGTGTTTACTCCATATTTTTTTTTGTAGTACACCTTTTAATTCCTTTCTCATCTTTTTGTGCATATTCTATAGTTCCTTTGTGATTATCCATGAAAATAACATACAACCTCCTAAAGTTATAAGATAACGTTCTGTTAAGAGTTAAAGCTTAAGTTGCATAGAAAAATTCTACTACTTGACGTATATACCCATCTTTCTCCTTTGAGTATGGTACTGAGGATTGAAAACAGGGCCTTTACATTGAGTTATATCCTCAGCCCCTATTTTGAGACAGAGTCTCACTAAGTCACAAAGCACTAAGTTGCCCAGCGTGGCCTCAGATTTGCAGTTCTCCTGCCTCAACCTCAGTGCTGGAATTACAAGCATGCATGACTATGGGAAGCTGCCTGTTCTTTCCTTCTTAAATGAGGGCTTCCTCGTATATTGTTTTGTTGATATCATAATAAGATCCATGTGCATGAGTTACATTGTGTAACTTACCAAAATGACCTTTTTTTTCCCCTAAAGAAATCATTTCCAGTTTTGGTTTTAGAGGCCTGGTTTGATTTTAGGAATATAATGAGTCATTTTGTTTGATGAATAAACTGATTAAGTTGTGATTTATATTTTTAATTGCCATAATGTAATTCTATTATGTACACAAAAAGTTTTGAATGATGAGCTAGAAGTAATGAAGAAGTAACTATATAACCCTTCCTTTTTGGATATTATGGTCAGTTGCTATCTAAATTCTGGTTTGGTGATACCTATTTTAAAATCTTATATCAATGGGTATTTTCTAACGTATAGGTAAACCCTTGTAACAAGTGAGTATCGACCAAGAGACTACAGAATAGATGCAACCAAGATTTCTCTTAGTATTGTATAGAATGTTCTAGATCTAAAGTTTCACCTTTAAATCTGTGATAGCTGTATTTGTATATGGTAACTATCTCCTTTTACATTTTTTTCTCTAATCAAGTATATATGCCTTTCCCCCATAACACATTTTGGTTCAGTTGAATTTCTCATTTAATAATGTTATATGCTCTTTATTGACTAGTAAAATTATCCTTTCAGATACATGTTATTTAAATTTGTCATCCAGTAAAAGTACTCTTTTAAATACTGTTTAGTCATTATAAGTTCACATTTATAAACAAGAAATAGTGTCATATGCCTATAATGCTGGCACGCCAGGAGGCTGAGGCAGAAGTATTGTGAGTTTGAGGTCATTATGGGCAACTTAGTGACTTAGAAAGATCCTGTCTCAAAATTTAAAAAAAAAAAAAATTTAAAGAGTCAAGGGTTGGTGTGTATCTTGGTGTGAAGGCCCTGAATTCAATCCTCTACACTACCACCCCCAAAATTCATCTTTACATAGATGTTCATGAAATACTATGAAATAACCTTTGTGTTTTAAATGAAGGAAAAAGAACTTGTGCGAAGAACTTGTCAGAAATATGGATGATTATTTATCACATTTAATAATGGCCAAAAGCTACATTGAAGAGAAAAAAAATGATTTGGATGCAGCTATGAAGATAGCAAAAGAATTAAAATCAGCACCTTCTTTGAGAACATTTTGTGACCTTAACCAGGTAACTTAATTGTTTATAATGTAAATAGGTTTTGAGGTGTGACTTGGTTCCTTTTCTCTCACTGCTGAGACAAAACACCCAATGCCCAAAATTAAGGTTTATTTAGCTCACAGTTTGTGGGGGTTTCAGTCCATAATCAGCTGGCTGTGAGGCAGAGTGGTGTGGCAAAAGAGCAACAGTTCATGGCAGCAGAAGACAGCAAAAGCAGCAGGAACCAGAAAGGGGGAAGAGCAAACCTCTTTTCCTCCTTTATATTGTAGGCAGGTGTAGCATTCTGTGTTCTTTTTGCACCAGATGAGGATGTTTACAAAGTGAGGATCCTGACCCCTTGCTGAGTTGCTTGGTTAAACTTCTAAACTTCTCAGGTTGACACAATGTATCAACCTTTACATGGTGGTTTATTTTACATGTTTAACAATAGGGGGTTTTACATTATGTTAGTCTATACAGATATTTCTTAATTTACAATGGGGCTATGTCCCAATAAAACATTGTAAGTTGAAAATCCATTTATATAATTAACCTACTGGTGTGTTATTTATTGTTTTGATCACAAGATTTTCTGCCATTTGTCCAGCATTGTGAGAGAGGATCAGACCACATATCGCTATCCCAAGAGAAAGATCTAAATTTAAATTCATTAATATTGTTTCCCCTAAATGCATATTGCTCTCACACTATTATAAAGTCAAGGGCTGGGGATTTAGCTCAGCAGCATAAGCGCCTGCCTGGCAAGTGTGAGGTCATGAATTCGATTGCCGGTACCAAAAAAAAGTATAAAGTCAAAATGTAATGAATTGAACTACCATACAACAAGGACCATCTGTATTGGTATCAATTTAGGATTTTTAGGTATTTTGAATTCTAAGACAATATTTAATTTCTTTAGCATTTTTTTATCACTTAGGAAAATACTGCAGTAAAGTTTTTATAACACATTGTCTGAGAGCAGGTAAGATGGCATCGAAGTGAAAGTTCATTTGTCAGTTTCTCATCAGTACTATAAATACCTGAGACAAGCAGTTTATAAAGAAAAAGATTTATTGTGCTCACAGTTTTGAAGGTATTAGTCTATGATTGCATGGTGCCATTGCCTTTGGCCTGTGGGACCACATCATGTAGGAGTGCATGGTAGAGCAAAAGCACTTGCCTTATTGTCAGGTAATAAAAGAGTGGAAGAGGCTGAAGTCCTACTGTTCCCTTTGAGGACATGGCCTCCCTTTCCCTGTAGGTCCTACCTCTTAAAAGTTTCCACTGCCTCCCAGAAGTGCCATAATGAAGGCCAAACCTTTGTTACATAGACCTTTGGGGGATATGTGGATTTAAACGATAGCAAGATTTTTAGGGCACCTGAATAAAAAATGAAGACAATTAAGAGAGACAAATGAGACTTTGTTTTGTCTCATGAATAATTTAGGTATGGATGAATTCTTACCTTAAAATTTTAATTCAAGATCTCATTCATGTTTTGGTTTCCTTACCCCTCCCAGAATGTACAAGTCAACAGAAGAATTGCTTCAACAATCTTCTGTCATTTTATCTTGTACCTACAGTATAGAATTGTTGGGCTGAATCAAAATGTGGAATAAAAGCCAATGGTTGATCTACTTCTACAATCTTTAATTTTTAAAATGAAAGCCAAAGAGTTTGCCACCATCTTACTTGGACTGACTTTCCTTAAGCCCTAATTCTAAAAACAGTAACGATTATTTCCTGTGTACTACATGTGAGACACTAGGCGAAGAAAAAAAAATTACCAAATTTCGTCTTCCCATGGTTAGTTTCATTAGGAAGGTGAAACAAAGAGAAATCAGCCTTTAATCCCAGCACTCGGGAGGCTGAGGTAGGCGGAGCGTTGTGAGTTCCAGGCCGGCTAGGGCTACAACGCGAGCGCAAAGCCGGCCTGAGCTACATAATGTGACCCTGCCTCGAAAAACCAGGGCCGGGAGTTTGGCTCAGTGCCTTAAGCGCCTGCCCTGGCAGGCGCGAGGTTGTGAGTTCAATCCCCGGTGCCGCAAAAAAAAAAAAAAAAGAGAAATCATTTGAAGACAGCAGCCTAGGCACAAAATGAGTCTGATCAGAATTTTCTATTACCATGTAGCTAAATCCCATTTATTAGCTGGTATGTTGTTGTTATCTGTTAGTACATTTCTTCAGAAAAGTTTAAACTGCTTTAGGAAAAAAGCTTATAAACTTCTTTGCACCCATTCCTTCAGTGGTTCAAAATTGAACCTTTGAATATATTAAAGAAATACCAAAAATAATTCTCTTTCTAAGAGCCAGGGATGTAACTGATTGGCACAATACCTGCCTGGCAAGTGCAAGGTCCTGAGTTCAATTCCCAGTACCAGAAAAAAATTTTTTCTTCCTAAAATCTTACCCTTTAGCAACATTTATGACAAAAAGAAATTAACACATGAGTAACACTTCTTTTGATTCTAGATTATCCGAACTTTGAAGTTAACATTTGAGAGTGAACTGTCACAAGTTAATTTTCTAAAACCTAGGAACCCTCCCAGGTGAGTAAGTAATGGTTCAGGAATCATAACAAGTATAAAAATGTATTGGAGCCTAAATTTAGTAATTGAGCAAGCAGTTATGCTTTGAAACTTTGAGTCAAAACTGTTTCCCAACTAAGTAGCCAACTTAAAATGTGATTTATGATACATTTGAAAGTTATTTAAATGTTTTCATTTAAATTATTTTAATGTCACAACTAATTTCTGTTTAAAGATGGTAATAATAACAAACTTATAGGAGAATGTTTTATATGCTGATGTTTGATTTTAGGTTGAATATGAATTGCAGTGAGATTATCTGTATGGTAAGCAATATGGGAAAGATTGAATTTGAAGATTCAACAAAGTAAGTATAATAATGGCAACATGCCATTGTTATCTGACAGCACCTGTTATCTAAGAGAAAAACTGATGTTTAGTATAGTATGATTCAAAATCTGAAAAACAAGCATGGCATGGTGGCACAGGCCAGTAGCCTCAGAAATCTGTGGGCTGAAAGAGAAAGATCACAAGTTTGGGCCCAACCTGAGAAATTTAGCAGCTTTGTGAAACCCTGTCTCAAAAGGTTTGGGGATATAAGCCAGGCATGGTGACATATACCTGTAATCCCAGCACTTGGGAAGCTAATGTAGGAAGATTACTGTGAGTTTAAGGACAGTCTGAACTACTTAGTGTGACCCTATCTCAAAAAACCAGAAAGAAAAAAATCTGGGGATGTAACTTATATGAAACTCCTGGGTTCAATTCCCACTACCACCCGAAACAAACAGACAAAAACAGGACAAAGAAAAAACCCTAGTTTCTACAGTTAATTTCTATGTATAATATTTCTTAAAAACTTAGATCAGTGATACGTGTTGAAGTTATATTTGGGATTCATTGTGTCAGCAAGCATTGAACATTGATTGTTGTGCTTAGTCACTAACATTTTAGATATTAAGATAAATGTCAAATTACTAGTGAGACATCTGTAAAAGATAAAATGTGTAACTACTATGATAGTGTATGTAGCAGTCAGTAATACAAAGGAAAAAGGGACTCATTAGTTTTGGAAGTAACTGAAAAAAAGGTTTTATTTCACCTTCACAAAAAATAAGTAGCAGGTGGAAAGGAGGATAAAATGGAAGTGAGCATCTTAGAAATAAATATAGGCAATGAAATAACATGCTGTATTCAAAGACCTGCATATACAGTTACATTCTGTATATCCCCATGAATACACAGAAGCTCAGTTTTAGGAACTTTGATTGCTATGTAATGGTTAATTAAAACTAAGTAAAATTATATATTCGGTTCCTTGGCCACACAAGCCAGATTTCATGTGCTCAGCAGATGTGTGGCTATCAGCTACCTGTCTTAGTTCATTTATGCTACTGTAACAAAATACTTGAGGGCATGTAATTTATAATGAATGTAGAAATTTATTATCTCACAGTTCTCAAGGCTGATGAATTCAAGGTCAAGGAACTGATAGGTTTGCTGTCTGGTGAGATCTCTGGTCTTTGTTTCTGAGATGACACCTTGAATGTTACAACCTCATGAAACACAAGGGATAGAAGGGCAAAAGGGAATAAACACTATGTCTTCACATAGTAGAAGTACAAAACAAAAGCCCAAACTAATTCCCTCTAGTCCATTTATAAGGTACAACTCCATTCACAAGGGTGAGCCCTTATACCAATCATTTTTCAAAAGGCCCTGCCTCTTAATACCACCTTGATGAGGATTAAGTTTCAACATGGATTTTGAAACTAACATTTCAAACCATAGCTCAACCATATTAGGCAGTATAGCATGTTTTCACTGTCACTGCAAGTTCTTTCAGCAATGGAAAATAGAAAACCTCAAAAAGATTTTAAGCATGAAAGTAAAAATAATTAGATTATTTTGAAAGATAACTGGCCATTTAAAGAATCATTTGGGGGGATTGTGACAGTGGATTAGGCATTTACATCAGACTCAGCAAATGATGACAATCCAAATTTAGGTTGTAGCAAAGGATTAAGATTGAAAATACATGTGATAAATGCTAAGTAGGGAAAATTAATAAAATTTACTAATGCTTGAGAAATGAGGAGTAAGGGAAGCAAACTCAGTGGTTCATATGTCTAATCTTGGTGATTAAATTGATGGATTATAGTTTTATTTATCAAGAATATGAATATAAGAAGAAAAATAAATTGAAGCCAGGCATGGTGGCACACACCTGTAATCCCAGCACTCAGGAAGCTGAGGCAGGAGGATTGCTGCAAGTTGAAGACCAGCCTGGGCTACATAGTAAGTTCAAGGCTAGCCTGAAATACCTACATAGTGAGACCCTTTCTCCAAACAAACAAAAAGAAAAGAAAGTTGAGAGAGGAATAGAGTAAATACGTTGAGGTCTTAAGATTTATTGGCCATCTAAGGAGAAAGGTCTATAAGTCACTTGGGTATATGTTCGAAAATCTGAGATCTTGAACTCATTCTGAGTTTAGAAGTAGCCAGAATACAGGTGCTATAGAAACTCCCCCAAAGAAAAGAAAACAAGTTCACTCACTTATGATTTGTCTGTAGGGAATTGACCCCTAAATTTATCACATTCATTACCTTGGGGAACAATCTAGCACACAGTTATGGAGGCTAGAGATATGAGCATCTCTGCTCCAAACCCGATAAAATCATATAGGCTAGTTTCACGAAGCTGATAATAATCAAAAGGCCAGTCCGTTAACTTAGTGGACAAATATGATTGCCAACAGGAAGTAGAATATTAATATGAGCATTTTTCCTAACACCCAGACAGAAGTGAGAAGCCAGATGATCAGAAGTTACATTTTTGCAATCTTATGTGGAATAAAGGGAATAAGATTAATCGTAGCTTAGCAGTATTAGACTGAGACTAGTGTACTACTGTATATGCCCCTGAATCAGAGAGCACCAGTCCTTAATCCAAGTCATCTTCCTGCACACGATGCTTGGCTGAACCCTTCCCACATTTGCCTTTGCAGTTGGAATTTCATGTTCCCTTAGATAATCAGCAACTTTTATAGTAAATATTTTATTATTTTCATAACTTGAATATGATTACTGTCAAGTAAGTTTATGTATCAGCGTTTACTAGAGAAACAGAAATGACACAAGATATACAGGTGTATAAGAAATTACAAGGTTGGCTTACAATGGTCAGCCACAGAGTTGGATGAGAGAGCGCATAGAGGGTGTCTGCATGCTGGACGTTGAAGGGTCCAGTCCAAGGGCTGGAGTTTACTGCAGTGTCTCGTACAAGTACACATCAGGAGGCCAGTGGGTCTGCAACAGAACACTAAAGAATCTTCGACAGAAGGTTGCAGAGTCTATGACGAAGGCTCAAGGGTCCCTGCCAGAAGCCAGGAAACGACGTCCAAACTGAAGGCAAAGACTGGAGCTCCTCTAGAGAACCAGCAAGCAATCCCTCCTCATTTACCTTTTACTATATGCTGGCTACTCCTCTGGGGTGGGTGTAGCACTTACACTATCTGCCTGCCTCCTCTTGCACACGCTGAGGGTTTACAAACTAGTGAACCTGGCCCCCTGCTGAATCACTTAGTTAACCTTTAGACTTTCTCAAATTGACACAGTGAACAATATCCTAGACTGGTAAAGACTTGTCCTCTACACCCTATGTGTAGAGCTGCTGAGTCTCTTAGAACAATATCCTAGACTGGTAAAGACTTGTCCTCTATACCCCACGTGTAGAGCTGCTGAGTCACTTAGTTAAGCTTCTAGATTTCTATATAAACCATAACAGTTTAAGACTAAAAACCTATTCTAAGAGCCTATCCTAATTTTGTTACTGCTTTTTAACTCTGACAATAGTGGCTTAAAGTTGTTTCCTAGTTTTCAAAGTAGAAGTATCACTATAACCTACCTCTCCTGTTTGCAGGTAGTAAAACCATGGGTTTGTTTAGTAAAAGCAGATGTTGAAATAGGTCAAGGACAGTACCCTGGAACAACACTGATGTTTAAAACAGTGAAAACAGTAACTCCTACAAAAAACCAAACTGATATGGAATAAGCAGAGTGGTAATGCTTCGTGTCTGGATGTCCCTCTAAAGCCTCATGTGGTCATAGAGGACTGGTTAATTGGGGATTAGTTTATACAATGTGCATCATAGCGATCAGCTATGCATCACAGTGACCAGCCGTTTCTAAGAGACAGGAGCAAACAATCTGGTTCAGGAACTATTACCTAGGTAACTAACAAACTGAAGTATACTGACTGGGCGGGGAGGAGGCAGGGTTGGGCAGATTTTCTGCTACACTGGGATTCAGGTTGGGTGATTGCTGGATCAGTCTACTGATTGGATTGGCACTGCCCTAATCCCAAGAGTCTGAATAAAACAAAAGGGGTAGAAAGAAACTTGCCACACACACACACACACCCCACTTGTTGCTTTTGCTGTTTTCTGCCACCATGAATTGTTGCTCCTCTGCCATGCCACTCTGCCTTGGAGCCAGCCAATTATGGACTGAAACCTCTGCAAACTGTGAGCTAAATAAACCTTTACTCCTTTAACTTTGGGTGTTGGGTATTTCATCTCAGCAACAAGAAAAATAACTAAGATACAGAGGTTGAAGGAGAACAAAAGAAAGTAGTGTTCTGCAAAGTAGTGAATAAAAAAAAGATTCCCAAGATTGGGGTTGGATAACAGTTTTAAAAATCTCAGTAAGATCTGAAAAGAGATGATTAGAGTGTAGTGTTGTTTACATATATGTGTCTCTCAAAAGGTGTTCGTATCTTCAAAAAATATTAATTTTATTTGTATTAAATGCATGCCCTGAGTTGGAAAAGACATAAATAAGTCACTGCTGAACTTAGGCTTTAAACAGTATTCTTTGAAGATACCAGATCCATTGTGGACTAAATAAAATACAAGCTTCATCAGATTCAACTCATTTCACTGTAAAATTGTAGACTAGATAGCATAAAACTAGATATGTGAAGAAGATGGAAAAATATAGTTAGCTGTGGGTTAGTGGCTGTTTAATAACTATACCCATTGGATGCAGATTAATAGCAATTTTGACTTTATACCTACAGTACATTGCCAAGTAAAGACGTACAGCACTTGGTAGTCAATTTACTGTAATAAATTCAATGATAGCAATAGAAAATTAAAAATACGGGGCACCTAGATAGCTTTTACCTTTTGCATGTGTCACAGTGTCAGCTGTTGGAGAGGAAATGACTTGAAGGTGAATATTAAAATAGCCATACTTTTTTAAACAGATGTTATTCCCAAGAAAACGAAGCTGGTCATAATGTTCAAAAGAAGTATAATAGTAAAAAAGAACTTTCTTACGATACATATGCATCAGTGGAAAAGAAACAGGTTGGTTTGTCTGTCCTGACCAATGAAGCACCTCCTTTGCAACCAGAGACCAATGACATACAACCCGAAGGGAAAAACACGCAGCCAGCGAAAGAGGTGATGGCAGCAACATTGCCTAAAACCATTGCTGTGCTGCCTCAGATGGGGTTGAGCCCTGATGTGATAATTGAAGAAATTATTGAAGAAAACCTGGAATGTGAGTGACAATATAAAATCTATATTCCATAATTAGAAACAATTGGTATTTTTAATCTATAGTTGTACTTAACAAAATGTATTGCTGTTATAATCTTATCTCTCATGCTCATCATAAGTTAGAATCTGTTGATTTCATGCTTCTATTTTCACATTTTCCAAGGTTAAGATATTTTTAATTTTGATGAAATACTATAACCAACTCTGGAGTACAGATTTAATATTTAGTTTAATTAGGGTATTTGTTTTTTTTTCAATGTTCCTAGTCTTTTATAAATAATATAAATGAGAGATGTGGGAGCAGTTTTATTCCTTTGTCAATTAAGAACAGTTTCTTGGGTCTGGGGATATAGCTCAGTGGCACAGTGTCTGCCTGGGAAGCGTGAGGTCCTAAGTTCGATTCCCAGTACCCCCCCCCAAACCAGTTTCTTTTATATCTTTGTCATTTTAGACTTAATCTGCTTTGAAATAAATCATTATGAGTGTCATGTCATCTATTTTATTACATTCAAATTTATCACAACTGTTGATTAGTTTCTAGTGTTGGTATTCTGCCAGTAACATGGGAGTGAAATACTACTCTTAAGTAATTCTATGTGAAAAATCTTTAGGACCATTTTTACCAACATTGTTTGATGGTTGGCTGTCCAGAATGATACTTTTGAATACAAAAAAAAAAAAAAAAAGGATACACTCTTCTTTCCCCACTGTATTAGTATCACTGATACTTCAGTGACTTAGTTTGTTATGACTTTACTTATTGATACCAAAGGTCTTGCCATTCCAGTGTTTTTGCCAATTCAAGTACAATTTTTAAACACTGAAATGTCACTGTCAACATTAATGAAATTAATACAGTTTTTATTTCTTACTTTGATGAAGCATGCTTCACAAGTGATCTTGTGGGGATTCCTAGTCATTCAAAAAAACTTCTTCAGGTTGGGAATTTAGCTGAGTGGTTCAGGTGCTTGCCTGGTAAGCACAAGGTCATGGTTTTGATCCCTGGTACCAAAAAAAAAAAAAAATCTCTTCAGAAAATCAGCTCTTCCTTTTGAATCAAAAGCAGGTACTGTAACAACTGTGAGCTTGATGAAGCAGAGTTTGTTGTATGTATAGTAACTTACATGTGTGAGGCAATAAATAAAATGAATCTTACTAAAATTTCCTTTTAGTGGAAGCCTCTCCAGCCCTACCCTGTACTGGGAATTGAACCTGGGGCCTGCACAGTGTGCTACATCCCCAGCCCTTTTTCATTTTTACTTTGAGACAGGGTTTTGCTAAGTTATCAAGGCTGAGTTTGAACCTGTGATCCTCCTGCCTTCATCTCCCATAATAATGAGATTATAGGCACTCGCCATGACTCCCAGCTTAGTGGCAAAAAATGTAACTCTTGTTGGCAAAATTATTTCTGAAACATACTTCTTGCAGCTATCACCCTGATTATACATATTTACATTTTTACCTTATTATTGGAGACCCCTGCAGTGGGTTTCAGTCTCCTGCCTGGGTTATAGTACATGGCAGGAAAGGAAAGAAGGAGCAAGAGACAAAAGTAGAGGGGCATAGCAGGGATCTAGGATGACCAGTTGCTCTCTAAGAGCAAAAGGCCACAAGCCACCCTCAACCTTGGTATTTATTCATTGAGGAAAATGGTGAGGGGACTGCAACTGGATGTAGTAGACAAGTGGCAAGGCTGGCAAGACTGGGACGGAACAGAGGAGACAAAGCTTTCTTGCTGAAGGAACAGGAGTAGCCAGATTTAGGTTATGGTTAATGGGTAATCAGTTTTGTAGCCAGTTCTGGGAAGGAATTTTCCTCTGGAGTCATGTAAGCCTCAGTGGAGATCTTATCTTGTATCTTAGCCTGATGGTATCACAGCTCACCTATTTGAGCTCAACAGTTGCCATTGATAATAAACTATATTGTCTGTTACCAGCCTTGGCCAGACTCACTAATTAAACTGAAAGCCAGTTGAGGGAAGTCTTCTCTATGCAGTCTGCATTGCTTGTAAGTAAACACCGTCACACTAGGGCCTGGGGTCCGGCGCCATAATATCCTCCACACTACCCTCAATATGAATACTACTCTTTATAGTATGTTAGGTAGATAAACTGTTGGTCCATTTGTTTAGTTTCTGTTTGACTATTTTAAGATCACTCAATCTAAAGTGGCGCAGAGAAAATAAGAGCAAGAGAGATAAGGAAGAGGCCTTTAATGTGGAGGGCATGGGAGAGCTTTGCGGGGTGGGGTGTAAAAGCTCTCAATAAGAGCAAAGCAGTGTAGTTACCTTTATCAACTTTGGCTGGGGGAGGAGTTTGGGGAGGTGGGCAAAATGGCATATTAACAGCTGATTTGAGGGAGCATCTGCCTGTGTAAAGCAGGAGACAGATTTATTGGGGTCTGGGATGGAGGCTTGGGGTGTTGTGGAGTCTTGGGATTGGAGAGGGCTCAGTGCATGCGCAAAAGGGAGCGGGAGGTTTATCTCTTGAATGAGAAGGAAAACATGGAGTTTACTCTTGGAGAGCTAAGTTGTTTCTCTGGGTCCAGTACCAAGCTGGGGGAATGTCATGTTACAGATAGCTAAGCCCCAGGCTAGCAGAACCTATCAGTTCATATTATGTTTCTACACTTGTCTGTATTCAATTCCACGCTGTCTAATCTTTGTTTAAGAATTAGGTGTAAATTTGTTCAAAAAATTAAAATTCTCTGAAATGTCACCCTACCCTATTCCTGTTCTCTTCAGTCCTTTCTTTCCTTATAGTTTTTTATGCATACACAAATAAATACACAGATGATTTTTCTACCTTAGTTTTATTTGCCGTCTTTCTCCTTTGTTTTTTTTTTTTTTTTTTTTTTTGGTACCGGGGATCGAACTCACAACCTCGCACCTGCCAGGCAGTCACGTTAGGCCACTGAGCTAGATCCCTGGTCCTGTTTTTTCAGACAGGGTCTCACTATGCAGTTCAGGCTGGCCTTGAACTCACTTTGTAGTCTAGGCTGGTTTTGAACTCACAGTGATCCTCCTGCCTCAGCCTCCCGAGTGCTAGGATTAAAGGTATGTACCACCACACCTTTTTTCTCTCTTTTTTAAATACAAAGACTCAGGCTAGGCCTGAGAGTCTCTGAGGCTGAAATAAGGAATTTAACCTTTTAAAATAGGTTTGTAGGTTTGCTGATTCTCATTCTGGAAAAAAAAAATTTTTAGGATGCATCAATAAAAGAAGCATGAGAAGGATTTATTAGAGGTAGGATGCATTCAAGCAGAATGTGGTGCTCAAAGAAATGAGACACATTAGAAGCCAGAGTAGGTAGGGCACCTTTAAAGGCTGTCTTCAAGATGAGGGATGTAAAATATGTCTTCTCACTGTCTGCCAGGTTACAGTGCAAACCACGTGTATATAGGTTTGAAGTTAAGACACGTCTCCAAAGCAGCTGCTTTCTGGGCTAGAAAAAAAGGGCAGTTTACAGTGAAAGGGGTCTAGCACCTGATTATTGTAAAGGGCCTTTAGGAGTTTAACACTGCTCTCTATGAAGACAGAAAAGAGGTTACATACTGTAGAGGTTTCTAAAAATAAGAAAAATCTTAAATTTGCAGTTTGTTTTAAAATTATAAGTGTAAAATCTTGATATTTTTTCTAGTCTCTTTTTTACCTAGTTTATTTTTATCCTTTCTTAACATTATACTTCGGAGATCTTCTGTAGCAGTCAACGTACTTGGTTTAATTACTCCTGTATGTAGAAAATTTTCTGTCTTTACCTCTGTCTGATCTACCTCTCCCATACACACACACTTCCCTAAATGCTGTTCAGCACTTTGATTTTGCCCAGATACTTTTGCACGCCTCTCTAACCAGATTTATAAGACTTGGATTTAGGGTAGTTATAAGCTATCTTGGTTCTGTAGATATTGTATAGATTGACTTTTTGTGGGCTGTCCTAGAAATCAATGAGGTTCTTCTTACTTGCTGCTCAGGTCCATTGCTCCCAGGAAATATGGGAGGCAGTTTTGTTGAAAGAAAAAAGCTGACTCTGAATGCAACAAAAAAGGCCTTTTGTCTTTAAGTGTTTGCTTCACCTTGTTCAAATGAACAAGAATTTTTATTAGGAAAGAGATAGTAGACAATAAAATTTTTGTGCTGTTTCATTCCCCAGCCATTTTTGATCTCCTCCTCTGCTTCATGGAAAGAAAACCAGACCTCGATACCATGGCCCAGAATGTGCATATTCCTTTCAGACTGATAGTTTTCTGACAGAGGCACTAGTTTCTCTGCTTATTGATTTGAGCCGAAAAGAAGAGGGCAGGACTGGGAACAACTAGATCCAAGCCTCTCCCTGTGAGTCCGCGCCTTTCGCAGACCACAGTTAGAATAATGGCCACAGCACCAAATAAGCCCAGTCTGGGAGCCAGCATGTGTGGGCCTCTAGCAGACTGGGAACAGCCAGACCCCAGCCCTTTCTGACACAAGGGCTGGCAGACAAGAAGTCCCATCCCCCACCAAGCGACCAGCTTATCTGGAGAAACACAGGCTGTGATGATAGCTATTGAGGTAAAATGCAATTGGATGCCTATGGTGCTTTGATATTTCACTAGCATTGCAAGTCTAGGGCCAGTGGTCTGATCATAGGTTCAGAGGATATCACTAAGCAGTGTTTCATCTGGGGGGGGTCTCCTTCTGAGGGTTGCAATCATTGTTGATTCCCTGTGGTCTTGTTTTGAGGTCCTGTGTAGTTTCCATTGTTTTGTTGGGTTGGGTTTTATTCTCTTTTGTTTTGTTTGATTATGTTAAATCCCATGGCAGGAGAAGCTATTTCAAGGATAGCAAGATATACTATGGTAGCAATTTTGGATTTACTATTGGCTTGTTTTGAAGTCCTTTATTACATTCATTGTTTTGTTTTTATTGTTTCTATTCTATTCTGTTCTGTTTGATTTATACTATGTCTGAAGTTTTCTGCAGCTATTTTGAAGACATTAAGGGGCATTATGGTAACTACTGTTGATTTCATAATGTTTTGAAGTCCTGTATCTCTTACACTGGTTTGTTTTGCTTGCTTTTATTCTGTTATATACTGTTTAAAATTTAAAAAAAAAGAGGAGGGCATAGTAGCACTGTAAATTGAGAAGAGTATATCTGTAAAAGAAAAAATCATTAAGTTTTAACGACTTACCAGTCCAATTATTTAAATACAGGATGAGCAAAAATAGCATATTTTCCTATTATTTTTATAACAGAAATATGACAGGAAATATTTTTTAAATGACAGTTTTGTCAAATTTATTTAATGCAAGAATCAACTAGTTGCCAGGTGTGGTGGCACATGCCTTTAATCCCAGCACTCGGGAGGCTGAGGTAGGAGGAGCATTGTGAGTTCGAGGCCGGCTTGGGCTACAACGCAAGCGCAAGGCCGGCCTGAGCTACACAGTGCGACCCTGCCTCAAAAAACCAGGGCCGGGAGTTTGGCTCAGCGGCTTACGCGTCTGTCAGGCAGGCGCGAGGTTGTGAGCTCGATCCCCGGTGCCACAAAAAAAAAAAAAAAAAAAGAATCAACTAGTTGAAATGTCACCTGCCTGAGCGATGCTCAGGATAGTCAGTACACAAGCACACTGCCCACATGATGCGTGTGGTAAACTGTTAGGTGTTTAGAGATCCATTTTACCCTTTTGTTTACATTCTGAGTTATAAACATATTCATAAATATATTCTGAAGTTTTCTAATAAGGTGGAGTTATAGCCTATATTACAATTTTACAATCTGTTTACCACATGAACTGTGATTCTATTTATAGAACATACTTTGCGAGTTAGACAAAGTATTGACAGTTCAGGCTGCTAAAGGATTCATTGTTAAAAGTAGTCCTTTTGTGGGCTGGGGATTTAGCTCAGTGATGTAAGCATCTGCCTGGCAAGCGTGAGGTTGTGAGTTCAAGCCCAGGTACCAAAAAAAAAAAAAGAGTCCATTTGTTTTGCCACACATTTTTGATTTGAATTCTCTCATGAGGCCTAATACTCTATAGTTTCAATGTTACAGTGCTTGTTATTTTAGAGGATATTACAGTTGATTACCTTTTATGAATTCTTTCCTAGCTCACATTTTAATAATGGCGTTTTAATATTGATTCTTACCCAGGTTCTCCAGAGTTGGTTTTTGTAAGCCATGTAATACATCCTTGCCACTTCTACATTCGGAAATATTCACAAGTGAAAGATACAACAATATTGGAGAAGAAGGTGAATCAAATTTGCAATAAGAGTTTACATCTCGAGCCTTCAGATGTTTTGGAACTAGGTAATAAAACATTAATTCAAGTTAAAATATCAAGTTTATTTTAATATCTTTATATGTGGCCAACAAATAGACTTGCTATAATGTAGATTTATACTTTAAACATAAAATTTTTGAATCATTTAACATAAATTATTTAGCTGAATTAGCTAAGGACTAAAATTGAGTGTTGGCACATTTTTAGAGTAAGATATACACAAAAACTGACAGGTTATGTCATTTGCCCTCTTGTCTCTAAAGTGATTGTGTGTGACTCTTGTCCCTTACTTTCTATATTACGTTTTGGGTCTAATGTTGAACATTTCAGTGAGATTCAAGAGACCCGTGGCACCCATTCCTAGGGCTTCATGGGGGAGGTTAGTTAAATACACTGTTTTAATTCTAAAACTATGTGAATTTGCCATGCTTTAGACTTCTGTTAAATGTTTTCCTAATGACACAACTGAATTTATTACACCCTGGAATGGCGCTAAAGCTATGATTTCTTTGGTTTATTAGAGGAATGTTTTCTTCAATGTGTAATACCAAAAAAGTATTATTTGTGTAGTCAGATGATAGTTCTTTAAAACGGTGATTAACTCTCAGCTTTTTTATATAGGTTTTCAAAATACCAGAACACTAAGAACATCATGTACTTCTTACAAAAATAATGTTTAAACTTAAGATATAACCTTTTAATTTTAAGTGTCTTAAGAGGAGGAAAATGTAATATTAAACTTAACTTTTACAGTTATGTCACCAAGCAGCATCCAAGGAGGTTCCCAAAGTGGAGATAACCTAAACCTATTCTACCTGTAGAATAAGTTACAGGTTTCCTGACTCCTGTCACTGGAAAAAATTGTCAGAACTAGTCAGTAAGAGGCATAAAGGGGTTTATTAGAATCTGATATTCTGTTAATTTGTGAACATAGGTTTTTGTAATGCAGTAGACTTGTCAGGAATATATACACAATATTGTTTTAATAACAGGTGAACGTCATCATCTTGACTATGAAATGGAGAAGTTGAGAAGTTACAAATGTTATAAGCATGTTAAGGGGCAGAAAAAATTAAAAATCGAGTGGCGAGTTATCTTTAATATTAACCTCTATATCTTTAGATGTTTCCCTACATACTAGAGGGAAAGTATAAGAGTATATAGATTCCTAGTCGGGCGTGGTGGTGCACGCCTTTAATCCCAGCACTCGGGAGGCTGAAGTAGGGGGAGCATTGTGAGTTTGAGGCCGGCTTGGGCTACAACACGAGTTCAAGGCCAGCCTGAGCTACACAGTGCGACCCTGCCTCAAAAAACTAGGGCCGGGAGTTTGGCTCAGTGTCTGACAGGCGCGAGGTTATGAGTTCAATCCCCACTGCCACAAAAAAAAAAAAAAGTATATAGATTCCTCTATGACTGAGAAAATTTTTAATAATAATAACCAAAATATATTAAAGATATCTATGTTTTTATGTAACCATTGGGCCATTAAAATTTTTAATTTTATGGATCTGCTCTCAACTTTGTAGACCTGAAGATCTTTTGTAGTGTCTGGCTCCAGATGATATGAACTCTGAAGTAGATAATAGAAAATTAGTTTGTTCCACAAAGATTAGAAGCTAGAATACTTACATTGCCATTTTTATTTTTATTGGCACACCTTTAAAGAACCTAAATCTTTATATGATGGGTACTTGAAAATACATTAAAATAAAATAATGACCATATACTAAGACAGGATGAAGGGCACATTTTTAGAAGAGCTAGTGGGACTGGGAATCATGACGTCTTATGGCTCTAAGTTAAGATGTTACAAGTATAGCTGGAGATTGTCAGTAGGGGGCTGGCACAATGTTTGGAGCCCCTTTTTATATCTAGTCTAACTTTTTGTTTAATGTTAGTTATTCTAATTGGGTTTTTATTAAATTTGCCTATTGGTTAAAACCAAATCAAAGTAAGACCCATGTCATTAAAATTTATCTGTTTGTCAAGATCCATTAAAGTTCCTCAGGGACTACTTTTGGCGCCTTATGAGGAATCTTTTAGCTCCTCTAGTTTTTGTTTTGTTTTGTTTTTTATTTTTTAAAAAACTTTATTGAAAATAGAAATTCAAAGTCTTTGCTTCTAGGACTACCAACGAATCACCTATAGATACACTCAAAATGTCCACTTCCCTGACGAAATGCTATAGCTTTCCCCCATTACTGAGCCTTGTCCCATAGGTACTATCCAGAAGCTATGTGGAAGCGTATGGAGTATATGTGTAGGACATTTGCTCAAAGGGAGGTCACAACTTTTGTGCCCCTTGTCACAATGACCCTAAGATTTCTGTTGGGTGTGTTGCGAACAGAGAAGCCATTCATCAGGCCACCTGCTCTGAGCACACCCCAGTTCCTCTAGTTTTTACTCCATTGGTTGTATCATTTGCCAGTATGGGTCACAGTCTTGCTTGACCATGTGGCTTTTTTTGAAAGCACAGGAATATTTCCTCTTTAGTTTCCCTCCACAGTAGAGTACTATACATGCAAAAAGACACCAGCAGTGGTAGGACAGGTAGCTTTAGGATCCAAGAAAGTCATGGTGGATCATCATGGACAGCTGCTGAAAGAGGGGTCCTGTGGGCAAAACCCTGACAGCACACATCTTTAAGGTGTGGCTCAGTGTACGATGACCACCTGTCCTCTCTCTCCCCAACTCAGCCCAGAGTTGCTGGCTAAGTAGGAGACAGAAATGGCTGAGCTCTGGCCAGTCCTGCCAGATCACCAAGTCCCTGTCTGTCCCTCTCAGTGCATCAGCAGGAAGCATGGGGGGCATACATATCCCCTTTCTCCTTCCCCACATGGTACTAGTGGCCAGACAAGGGAGGAGACCACCAGGAATTTGGACCTTTGTCAGCCCAACAGTGGGCACTACTTAACTTTCATCCTTGTGGACACATTGAGAGGGAACCTGTTTCTCAGGAAGAAGCAGAAAAACTGTCCTCCAGAGCCATGAGAAAAACTCAACTCCCTAGTCCCCACTGATCTTCCTCTACCCTTTGGCTCCCTGCTTCTCCCTGCTAATATACATCAGAAAAAGCTAAATGAGGTGAGATTCCAGACAGATGGAAGAGAAAAGAAGGTGGAGAAAGCACGTGTGCAAAGGGAAGGGAAAAGAAAAAACCAAGTTACACATCAAAGAGAAAGGGGTTGGGGAAGTGGGGAAGAAAAAAGTGAAAAGCCTTTGGCTGGACTTACTGATATAGGAGGAATATAATTGCTGACCTGCTAGATGTCGTTCATGCAGAATTCATGTTCCTCAAAAGTAGAAGGATAAATTCCAAGGGACAAAGGGGGTCAAGAGTAGGAAAGATTTATTAAGAAAAAACTTCTGAGAGGCAGGATGGATCCTAAATGGGTGGTCACCAAGGCCCTCTGTCAGGAGTGAGTTATTTATTTATTTTATTTATTTATTTTTTTGCGGTACCAGGGCTCGAACTCACAGCCTCATGCCTGCCAGACAGGCGCTTAAGCCACTGAGCCAAACTCCCGGCCCTAGTTTTTTTTTTTTTTTTTGAGGCAGGGTCGCACTATGTAGCTCAGCCAGCCTTGCGCTCGCATTGTAGCCCAAGCCGGCCTCGAACTCACAACGCTCCTCCTACCTCAGCCTCCCGAGTGCCGGATTTAAAGGCATGCGCCACCACGCCAGGCTGTCAGGAGTAATTTATATAGCAAAATCACGACTTGGGTAAAACATAGGTCAGACTACAGTCACTGTAGGATTACAACTGTAGCCATTTTGCTAATATTGGTCCAATAGAGAAATGAGTCATACAGCAAGGGTACATGGAAAGTTCAAAGGAATGCTTGGAAAGGGAGGGAAGTATAGATTCAGGTGTTCTTGTCACCCTTCTATGTGTCTGATGCCTGTCTGGGCTCTTTGGACCAGATGGTGCTAATTATAGCATAATCTCAAGCTGCTATTTGTATCCAGGGAGACATACAGGCCTATTGTTTTTCCATCCTGAGGCCTAGCACTCTTCAGATTTTCCTCTAGCCGCAATTCTGTTGTCTTTATTTTTTGTGCTGACTTCCTTGAGGGCCCAGTCCCTCCCCATATATTCATTTTATCTAACTTAATACAGTATTATCAGACTCATTGGCCTGATGTGTTGGAGACCACTGTGAAGGGACTTTGAGCAGGGTTTAAAATTAACTAATTGACTTCTGTTTATCTGTGAGCCTGTCCAAGGCCTAGGCCCCTTGCCTGGCGATGGGAGCTGATTTATAGTAAGTGAACCTCTATAAATCACTGGTCCTGGCCGAGGCCTGTAGTGGCCAATGAGGCCAGAGATACCTCAAAAGGCAAGATAAGGTCCCCGCCGAAGACGCCTGGCTCAGACTCAAGTAAATAGATAGAGACTGCAGCTGCAATATCACATATCTGCAGCGTCTCTTTCCCACCATAAATGCCATCATGGAGATAAGACAGTTCTCCTTAATTGGCACAATTTACTACTTGGAGAAGTCTTTCAAGTGACTCCCAAGGTCCTGCTCATTTCCCGCGCTTTCCTCAGTATCCCCTCTCTTTGTCTACTTTGATAATAAATACGGGCAAGGAGAGAGGTCTTTGT
>RJWM01002535.1:25869-59360 GCA_004363535.1 Dasyprocta punctata | reverse complement strand
AGTCAAGAACTCTGCAGGGGCTTTGATCCTCCTGGAGCCCTAAAATCATACCACTTGTCTCATTTATTTAAGCCTTCGCCGTGCATTCGTTCGGGAGATTGGGTATCTAGGCCGGGTCCCCGATACTGATGCCTCTTCACATCCTGGCTAGAGAGAAATGTTGCCAGATGTGGTCCAAGGAGGTTCCCAGCACAGAGCTAAGGAACCTAAACCCACTTTACCTGTAGAAATAAATTTTAGGTTTACTGACACCCATCATAGAAAAAAATTTTCAGGAATTAGTAAGAGGCACAAAGAAATTCTTTCGTGAAACTTTAGAAGTATACATTCAAAGAAATAGATTCTGGCCTTCAAGAGAGAGAGATGCATTATAGGTTTATTTATGAGATTTGGGGGTAGAAATTTATATAACTTGTTAAATTATGAAAATAGGATTACAGATCAGGGCGTCGTGGTGCACAACTGTAATCCCAGAACTCAGGAGGCTGAGCCAGGAGGATCTCTACAAGTTCTGGGCCAACCTGGGCTACATAATGAGTTCAAAACCAGTCTTGACTACATAGTGAGATCCTGGCCTCAAAAAACCAAGAAAATAGAAATACATTTGCACATGAAAGGTAGCAGCTTATTCTGTGGGGGCTAGTACGAGCTCATTCCTAGGGAAAGGTCTATTCTGTGGGTAAAAAGAGGTAGTCTAGTCACAGACCCATCTGCTGGTAAAAGGAATATCCAAAGTTCATTTTCAGGCAAAAGGAAAGAGCCCAAACTTACTGTCTTTACGGACCTTACGAATAATTTTGACTGAGTAGTGATCTTAATCCTGAAGTTGTATTGAAAGTATTTTCCTTGTCTCCTATCTTTATTTTGCAGATAATTTTGTAAAATTTAATACATATCCAAAAGAACTCAGTATAGATTCAGAAAATATTATTTTATTTTATTTTTATTGTACATACTTATAGTGCATAGTGACTACATTCATTGTGGGGAGTTGGTATATGTACATTACACATCTAAATACTCCTTCCCCTTCCCCTACCCTCTCTTCCTCCTTCCTCCATATCTAGATCCCTTTCCATTTGCAAAAGATCTATCGCCCTGATTCCTATTATCCATCCTTTCGATATAGGAGAACTGTAACTCCCAACCTGCTAGATAGCAGATGTGCCAAGTTCATGTGCCCTGAAACTGAAGAATGAATTCCAAAAGACAAAGGTTAAGAGTTGGAAAGGTTTATTGAGGCATAGGAAAAGCTCCTGTGAGACAGTGAGATCCTGAGTGGGTTGCCATAGAGGTCATTTCTCCAAGAATGTTTTATAGAGCCATGTGGATATGAAATCATGAGATGAGTACAATGTGGGTCATACCATAATAAGATTGCAAGTATAGTTGCTTAGCTAACATTGATCCAGTAGGGAAGCAGGGCATGTAGCAAGGGTATATGACTGACATCATTAACCTTGGCTTATCTATGACTTCTAAACAGGAACATTTTGAGAAAGGTGTTGTGGCTTGTGTCTAAATGTCCCCCCAAAGCCTCATGCAGTTATAGATGGGGCTTTTTCAGAGATGGATGAATCCAGAATGTGTGACCGATTCATAGTACAATGCTAGGATTAAGGGTGGGTGATTACTATCCACTGATTGTTTTGGCACCACCTAATCCCAGTAACCTAGATATAGTATAAAGGACCGAAAGAGGCTTGTCTTGTCCCTCTTGTTTTGCTACCTTCTGCCTGACATGAACTCTTTCTTCTCTGCAGTGCCTGTCTGCTTGCCATGCTACCTTGGAGCCAGCCAATTATAGACTAAAACTTCTACAAACTGTGATCTAAATGAACCTTTCTCCCTTAAACTTTGGGCGTCGGGTATTTTGTCTCAGCAACCAGAGAAATGTAACTAAGACAGAAGGGATGAGTCTTAAGTGTTCAGGTTACCTATCCAGGTGTCTGATTCATATCCAGACTTGATGGACTGGGTGTACCAATTACTGTATAATCTCGTTTCCATTCATCCCTTAGGGAAGCATGCAAATCTGGCCATTGTGACTTTATTTTGAGGCCTTGCCTTCTGCAGATGTTCCTCCAGCCACAATTCAGTCTTTACTTTTCTGACTTCCTTGAGCCCAGTCCCTGACTGTATATTAATTTCTATATAACTTAGCCACCTGTAATACGTTAATTTGCTTTTTAAATTATTTATACTTTTGTGATAACAGTGCATGAGTAACCACCTGAGACTGAAGATGTGGGAAGATCAGATTTTATTCCTCTACCTGTAGGCAGGCTGACATTGGAGTGAATATCAGCAAATATCTGAAGAGGGAATCTGAGTATATATAGTTTTTTAAGGTTGGGATTATAATTTTAAGCAATGTCAAAAAATCTGGATAAAATGTTTAAGACTGTCAGTGCAGGTCAGTACACAGAGGTGGCATCATTACATACATATTCATGATTATAGCTGCACAGCTCATAATAGCTAAGTTTTAGAAGAGGCCTGTGTGACTACAAACAGTTGAAAAAATAAAGAAAATGTGGTACATATATGGATAGTGAACTACTACTTTGACAAAGGATAAATTTGAACCGTTTGTAGGCAAACGAATGTACCTTGAGATCATCTGAAATAATGACATGAAGCTTAAATATCACATCATTTCTCTTATCTGAGGAACTCAAAGTTGGCCTGAGAGAGCTGGCCCAACACAAACAATGGACTCTCTACTACTGGCAATAGCTTGCCCCTGGTAAACAAGAAGCCAGGGCAATAAAAAGTTTAATACAGGGCTAAGGTCACCCTGCAGTCCCCAGATTCCACCTCTAGATCCTCCAATTTATTGGAGTACAGGTTTTCAAAGTAGATACTAAAAATCTGAATTTTGGCAGTGTCTGTTGTGATTTCACCTTTTTTATTTCTAATTGCACTGATAATGGATCTTTTGTTTCCTCCTTTTGGTAACTTTGGCTAAGGGTTTATCCATTTTGTTTATTCCTTTGAAAAACCAGCTCTTCATTTCATCAATTCTTTATATTATGGTTTTAATCTCAATTTTATTAATTTCTACTCTGATCTTTTTTACTAGCTTTGAATTTTGATTGTCCTCATTTTTCAAGGACCTTGAGTTGAATCACTAAGTTATTGATTTCGACTTGTTTTTCTGATGTTCACATTCATGGCTGTAAACTTCCTTTTTAGGACTACTTTCATTGTGTCTCGTATGTTCTAGTAAATTGTACTGGTGTAATCATTTCATTCTGGCTTCTAATTTTCTTCTTTTATTTCTTCTGTGTCCCACTGATTATTCAAAGTTATAGCCATGTGTTTTCATACTTTCTTTTGCCATTTATTTCTGCTTTCACTATGATCTGATAATATGCATGGTATATTTTCAGGGGTTTTTTGCAATTAATAATACTTTATGGGCTATTTTGTGGTCTACTTTGGAGAAAGTTTCATATGTTGCTGAGAAAAATGTGTTTCCTATTATTAGGTGAAACACTTTGTAGATGTCTATTAAATCCATTTGTTCAAAGGTGTGGTTCAACTCTGATGTTTGTTGATTTTTATCTAGTTAATCTGTTTGTGATAGTGGGGTATTGAGGTCCCCTGCTGAATGATTTTGTTGATACTTATCTGATCTTTATAGTAGTGTTTGTTTTATGAAGTTGGGTGCACTGTGTTTGGTGCATATATGCTTACAATTGTCATTTCTCCCTGTTTAATTGTTCCCTGAATGAGTATATAGTGACCTTCTTTGCCTCTTCTGGCCAGTTTTGAAATGAAGTCCTCTTTGTCTAAAAACAGAATAGATCATTACTCCTGTCCTTCAGACTCCAGTTACATTGAATATTGTTTTCTGTCTTTCAGGTTTTTTTGTCTATGAATTTCTTTTGTATCAGAGTGACTATAGGTTTTATTCTTTGATTAAATCTCCCAAGCCGTGTCTTTGATCATGGTGTAGTGGTAGCTTTGGTCACAAACTGAGTGCTCTCCACGATTCTGATTGCAAACCAAACTAGATGAGAACCATAATGTCAACATTGAACCCACCCACTGAATTTGATTTGATTTTCATCCAGCTCAGTTTGTGAACAGAATCAAGGAAAGAATCAAGTTCATGAACTGATGTACCACAGCATATTGAAGCCATTTGTCCTGAGACTATCACTGAAAGTTACTGACTTATCTCTGTCATTGCATTATTTTTCTGATACTGATTTATTTTTTTCCCTTGTTTTGAATTCCTCACCCTGCTTGATGGCATTGTTGACTTCATTATCTGTCTAGCATACCCTAGAGAATTTTTTGGAGTGCCAGTTTGGTGTTCATGAATTTCATAAGATTTTTTATTTATACAGTGTCCTTACTTCTCCATCAATTTTACAAGTGAATTTTGCAGGATATAATTTGTTTTCTTTTAGGTTTTGAAAACACTTCGAGCTCTCATGGCCTTTAAAGTTTGTTTTGAGAATTCAGCTATAATTCTAATGAATTTACCTTTACCAGTGATTTATTGCTTTTTTTCTAATAGTGTTTAACATTCTGTTCTTGTGTTAGACCTCTGCAATTTTGACTAGGATGTGTTGTGAAGAAGATATTCTCTGGTACTGGTGTTTTGGGTTTCTGTATGTCTCACTTACCTGTGTGTTGAAATGTTTCCTGATACTTGGAATGTTTTGTACTATGATTTCTATAAAAAGATTTTGTATTCCATGAGTTCTGTCTTCTGACTTTCTTTGACTCCAGTTAGTCTTAAATTCTTATTTGCATGGTGGCAGAAGGATCTTACATTCCAGACCACCCTGGGTTACATAGGGAGATCTTGTCTCAAAAAACTCATGGTTGAGCAATCTAGCAAGTGTTGTATCCATTTTCTTCGTTCTTGCTTATAAGGCATCTCTGAGTATATGGTCACACCAGACTAATCTTCTAGCTCTGATATTCTTTAATGTTGGTCACTTTTGTAGTCCATGCTTTCAGTAGAACTCTTTAGCTCATGAATTTTTTTTTTAAAGATAGTAAAATCCAACAAAACATAACAGAACGAAGTCAATCAAAACAAAGCAGTAGAACTGGTACAGAACTTCTAAGAAAGATACTATGAAAACAATAACTACTATAGTATATCTTGTTATTTTCAGAATAGTTGACTTTCCAACAGGTATAGTAAAATCAAACCAAAAAATAATAATAATAATAAAACCAATAAAAACAGAGTATAAAATAAGACCAAAAAAATTAATCAGAATAAAGCAAAACAACAAGAACAATACTGGGGCTCGAAGACAAAACAGAAGAGAATTCCCCATTTTTGCTACATTGCGTACTGTCATCTTCCAAAGAGATGCTCAGGCTGCCAGTCCCAGGCCTGCAAAATGAACAAAACAATCCTAGCATTTAGTTGCTTTATGTACCTCAGTTGCTATCAATGTAGTGAGACCTCCAAACGAGCAGGCTGCTTTACAGGGTGGGGGACAGCTTTGTCCTTGATTCTTAGCCCGCACACCGGTAGGCGTACGGGGCTGGGGAGGGGCGCGTGTTTCTCTTTCTGGGGTCCATGCCAGTCGCATAGGCCCCCGGAAGGCAGTCTTACTTGTCTCCTGGTTGGAGGCACTCAGGCCCCTAGCTCATGAATTTCTGTTTGGCACCTTTCATGGATTCTAATTCAGTGCTAAATTTGTCAATTTTTTTTTTTACTCATTTTGGTTAACTCTTCTGTTGTTTTTATTTGAATCTTTTTTAAGCCAGTAATCAATTTGTTTATTAGATTATCTTTGAGCTTACTGAGTTTTTTTTTTTTTCTCTCTTTGATTAGTTCATATAATTCATCTGTTTGGTGTTTCATTTCCTCTACACTGATGTCCCTTGGATTTGCTTTGTTAAGTTGGGAGTTTTGGTAGGCATTTTGTTGACTTGTTTTCTCGTGCTTCTGTGTGTGTGTGTGTGTGTTGTGAGACTTGAGGATCAGCTAGAATGGAAAAGACTGGCTAGTGTCTGCTTTCCAGGAATGTGATTTTTGCCTTCTCTTCATCTTCCTTCTCATCCTTTTCTTCTTCCTCCTCTTCCCCCTCTTCCTCCTCTTTTTCCTCTTCCCCCTTTTCCTCCTCTTTCCCCTTTTCCTCCTCTTTCCTTTCTTACTCTTTCTCTTTTTTTTTTTGGCACCGGGGATTGAACTCAAAACCTCGTACCTGTCAGGCAGGTGCGTAAGCCACTGAGCCAAACTCCCAGCCCTGGTTTTTTGAGGCAGGGTCGCACTGTGTAGCTCAGGCTGGCCTTGTGCTCACGTTGTAACCCAAGCCAGCCTCGAACTCACAACGCTCTTCCTACCTCAGCCTCCGGAGTGCTGGGATTAAAGGCATGCGCCACCACGCCCAGGTACTCTTCTTCCTCTTCTTTCTCTTCTTCCTCTCCCTGCTGTTCCTCCTCCTCTGCTTTGACTTCTTCTTCCTCCTCTTTTTCCTTTTCCTCTTCTTCCTCCTCTTTCTCTTTTTCTTCCACTTCTTCCTCTTCCTTGTCGTTGTCCTCCTTTTCATCTTCCTCCTTCTCTCCTTGCCCCTCTTCCTCTTCCTCTTCTTGGTATTGTCTACCTCCTTGACCTACTCAGTTTAATACAATTAGACTCATTCACTGTGTTGCAAGGGGAGATTTCCTATAGGTTATATATATGTAAACCAATCCAGTAATGTATCAATCATATACATTATAACATGTTCCAACAACTTGACCCTGTTATCAGTGCTCCTTACAGACTGAACTATAGTGCTATCAAAAGTTAGCCTGTGGTGTAGAGGGGTTTGAGGAGGAAAAAGGAAAAGCATACAATAGGAGAGGAGAGAAAACAAGTCAGTTCTCTATTGCGATTATTTTTATAGCTGAAATAAAGGGATAGTGTTGAGGTTTGAAAAAAACAACATGGAAGCAGGAGAAGGGAGGTGGGTGGGGCAGTGAAACAGATTGTCAGAACATGGTAATATATTTGTAGTTAATGTTTGGGTCCTCTATGTACAGTTTTGGTAAGAGTTATCTTGACATGCCCTTAAAAACTACTATTAAAGTTAAAGCACTGGTTAATCCTTACTCTCTTAGATACCTACACAGACAACTCATACATATTATATCAGATGAAAGGTGTAAAGAAGGTAATGGTATAAGAAAGAAAGGAAAATCAAAGAGAAATGAAAGAGAAGACAAACAAAAAAAAGAGAAGAGAAAAAAATAATAAATACAGTGGTACTTTGGTTCCCGAGTACTTTCGTTGACAGATAATTTGACAAAATTTTGTTTTTGTTTGCAAACTCTGCATTGGGTGGCAAACAGGACGATGGCCATCTTCTCCCACATAAACACAAATGTGGCCATCTTTTCCAAAATCATAGGACAAATGAAGTTCGAGGTACCATTGTAATTTAAAAAAACAGACAAACAAACAAAACAAACAGTTGCAGAGCCCAAAACTAAAATAACCTCACAATCCTATTTGTGCCACAGTTTAATTCAGCTGCGGATCCCAGAGCTTTCTCCGTCCCACCATGGTTTGTTTAAATGCCTGCCTGTAAACAAGGAGGCCTGCCAGTCCAGCTGTTGCTCTGGACCGTCCTCCTGGCCACAAGCAGTGCTCTGAGCATGACTAACTAGGCCTTTCTCTCTGTCTCAGGATCAGACTGCCTCAGTTAATTTGGGGAGGAGAGGATGTAGTGTAATTGTCCTGGCACCAGGTTCCCCAGTTCTAGCTCCTTTCACAAATTGCATGCTTGGCTGTGTTTTTACTGCATAAGCCCTTCACATAAAGTACTGCCCTTGCCCTCCGACCCAGCCCCACTTTCTGTGCTTCTGCCCACCATCATTATTTGTTGCTCTCCTGAGAGTGATGCTTTCTGATCTGCAAACTTGGTCAGACCTCACATGGTTCCTTGCCTTTGACAGTCCTAGGCAGTGGTGTTTTGGAGGTCTCTTCTATGGGCACCTGCCTTTGGGCTTCGGCAGGGTACAGGATGTCTCATAAGCAGTCTGGTGTATGAGGATGGAATGGGCAACTGATTTTTTCTGGATCAGTCCAGTTTCTCCTTTTACCAGGGTCATGCAGCTCACAGATGCTATTCACTGTGTTCACATGCACCCCAGGCCACAGTCCAATCTGTGCTGCAATTCGGGTCTCTAATCAGAGGGATGCATTTGTTTTCAGATTTTTGAGTGTCCATTGATGTTGTCTCATATGTCATTTTCTGGCTTTCTGTTTCTCCAATGCCTTGACTTTCTAGTATTTCACAGTGATTGTCTTCCCAATGGGGAGGTTAGAGTGATTGTGCACCTATTCTATCAGGCTGCTGCCAAGTGCTGGGTCCCTCCCCCAGGTAACCCCTTATCCACTCCCAAGATGGCATGCACCGTGAACCTGGGGTGTAAGAAATGCTACATCAGGAGCAGTCCAGCTTCCCCTCCTAGACTCCCCTGGCACTGGATTTTAGTCCAGTTGGTTTCTCTTTCCCTCTCACATTTGGCTTTCTGTGTAGCCCCTACCTCAGGGTACTTACTTTTCTCGATTATACAATTCAAAATCCAGTCCCTTGCTCCTGCACCTTACCTGGCCATGATCAAGAGAACAGAAAATATTCTAAGAAAGGAAAAGCATCATCTTTTGTTGTTAACTAATTTTTTGCAGAGTAAATACAGTGATCTAAATACTTGTTTATGTTTGGAGAAGTTAGGTTAAGGGTAGAAATGTGATGGTGCTTTGGAGGGAAGCTCATTTTTTCATTTGATGAACATGATGAACAACAAATGGCTTCAACAGGCTTTTATCTCTTGCAAAAAAGAATGGTTTCATACAGTATGCTTTAAAACTAAGTATATTGGCTGCATAGTACATCAAAATAAGAGAAATGCCACTGACAATTTGAAGCCAATCAGATGTTTCAGTAGTACTTAAAAGGTACCCCAATGTGCCTGTTTTACATATACAGAGGAGACTATACAACATCCCTCTGTATATAATCAGTGATCGGGCTTATCAAATTTATCTCCAGTGAGTCTTTAGATGTTAAGAGTGTGAGCTTCAAGATTACCAAACTCTTTTTTTTTTTTTTTTTTTTTTTTTTGCGGCACCGGGGATTGAACTCACAACCTCGCGCCTGCCAGGGCAGGTGCTTAAGGCACTGAGCCAAACTCCCGGCCCTGGTTTTTTTTTTGAGGCAGGGTCGCACTATGTAGCTCAGGCCGGTCTTGCACTCGCGTTGTAGCCCAAGCCGGCCTCGAACCCACAACGCTCCGCCTACCTCAGCCTCCCGAGTGCTGGGATTAAAGGCGTGCGCCACCACGCCCGGCTACCAAACTCTTTTAAAGAGAATAAAAACAAAACAATGAGAACGATCTTGAATTTCAAAAATAAGACAGTAGGAAATCAGTAGTTACTACATTGTACATTGTTATCCTCTAAATAGTTGCTCAGACTACTAGATATAGGCATGCAAAGTTAATCAAACAATATAAGCCCTAAGTTGTTTTTTTACTTCAGTTGCTATCATTTCAAAACTTTCAGGCTTGTGGCTTCTAATTTCTTGTATATCTGTGTCTCCTGGACTTACGCTTTGTGAGATGTAGTCTTGCAAAGTTAATCAAACAATATAAGTACTGAGTTTACTTCTGTTGCCATCATCTCAGAGATTTCAGTCATGTGACTTCTAATTTATTTTGTGTCTATTTCTCCTGGACTTGTTCTGGGTAGACTGGAGGTGTCTGAGATTGCACCTTGCTCCTTAGTCCTGACATTTTCTTGTGCTCCTCCATATCAGCTGGTTGCTGAGTCCTGGACGCTTCCTGCACTCGCTGCCTGTCCCATGGTGCAGGGGACTGGGCTAGGCACCTGGGTTCTTCCAATCCAAGGCTCCTGGGATGGCAGAGAGGCACAGGGTGGCAACTCACCGATGCTTCCCAGGGCATGGTCTCCTCTCCAGGCCCATGGTGGGCTCACCAGGAGGCATGGCTTCCTCTTTTCCAGGCCTGTAGCTACTGGGTTTCCAGATGGGGCATGACTACTTCTCAGGCCCACGGCAGCCGGCCCGCTTTTCTTATTTTTGCTGGATTTCTGGATGATCTGTCCCCATGGGCTTCAATTCTCACTTCAGATCCTTCCTGGGTCAGGAGACCCACTTCCCTCCTCTTTCTTGTCCTCATATTCCAGTGTCTGGGCACAAAATTTTGTAGTGGCTCTTTCTCTGCTGCTCATCACTCTGCCATCTTGCCAGGAATCCTCTTGCTATATTTTATAAATATCCACGTGACTTGAACTAGGTTTGCAGGCTGCCTTTACCTCTGTAAGAAAAGAATAGGAAAGGGGGTGATCCCATTCCTACCCACCATAGTAGGTCGTCATGGCTGACACCCAAATAACAGAAGACAGATTAACAAGAGAACAGCATAAAAAATACATTAATTCACACATGTGCACAGGAGCCATTTAATATTCTGTAGCACAGGAGCTACAGAATATTAAATGTAACTAAAGAGCAGATGGTTGAAATGTAAATATCTTAGTCATAGTGTAGAGAGAAATAGAGGTAGTAACAACTCTATTTTTTTTGCAAACAGAGTAACAGCTATTTTTTTTGGAAACAGTGTGGTATTATATAGTCTCCCAGGTAATCTGGCAGCTGTTCTAGGGAAGAATAAAGAAAAGAGGTGTTGATGATTCTTAGTCTTTTCTCTAGTGATAACTGTTTGCTCATCTGATTGAGATTTCTAAGGTGAGAGTTTTAGACCATTCCACTTTCTTTTTTTTTTTTTTTTTTTTTTTTTTTTTTTTTTTTTTTTTTTTTTTTTTTTTTTTTTTTTTTTTTTTTTTTTTGGTGAGTTTTCTCAGTTAAGGGAACTTTGGAGGGACAGTGCCTCCAGGCACTTGAGGGAGAAACAAGGCAGGTTAGAGAAATATTGATTCTGAGAATGTTTCATCAGTTCAGCATGTCAAAGTGCCACACTTGGAGGTATCATTTCCTAAACCTTGACACACAGTTCTTTTCATGGAAATACATTCCATAGGATTTTTGTGAGTATCAAGTGGACTTGAATGTAAGAATGAGCACATTTGTAAGCTCATAGTAAGCATTGACAAGCAGGCCTCTTTTTTTTTCCCTAGTTATTAAATTATAATCTATCTGGTTCCTCCATAATGTAGTCTTCTATCGCTGGGTCATTAGTTCATCTTTCCCTTCTATGATTGCCTCTAGGTGTTAGTTTTGGCATTTTACAAGCTGCCTATCACTGTTTTTTTATTCTTCCTCCCACTCTTTATCATCTTTATTACCAAATTTAGTATGTGTAGAACACTAAATTGTGTGTGTCTGATGTGTGTTGTGTGGGTCATAGCTGGGGGTGTATACCATGTTATACCACTTCTCTGTTGGAACACACGGATACTGGAATCATAAACTTAGTTCAGTTATGAATTAAAGAGGCAGAGTTTAAAATAAAAGATAATGGTATTTTTGAAAAAGGGCGGAAAAAGAGAAGATAGACAGCTTCTTTGGAAAAGAAGCAAATACCCCTGACCCCTTGTCCTTGGCTCTTTTTATTTAGGTCTAGTGATTTTTTTTTTTTAATTCCATATGTGGGCACCTGGAAGTTGTTGCCATCTGATTGGCTTTTTGGCTCTTTGATTCTAGCCTGGGCATCTCTGTCTATAGTTTTGGGGGCCATTTAATTATAGACAGCTAAGTTAGATAGAAATATTGTAGGCAATCATACAGGGTTAGGCCCTTGAGGGTATCAACACAAAAGATGAGAACACATCCAGAAATTGGCTGGAGGCCCTTCTGAACAAGATTGAAGTCACAATGGTCAGATTTACATCCTTCTGTAAGGAAGTTTGAGAGTATTGGTACCGTCCATTTGAGATTTCTTGTATCAGTAAACCATTATCTCATTAGGGGTGGGCCATCCTCTCCCACTCACTAAGACTAGTAAAACTGATTAAAGACAAGACTAAAATGATAGATTATCTGCCAAGGTTAATGATGTCATCCATGTGCCCTTGTGACTATTGGATCAGTATTAGCTAATTGGCCTACTGGTAGTCTGATTGGCTGATAATAATTTGACCCACGTTGTGTTCACGCTTGTGATTTTGCTTTATAAAGCTTTCTTTGAGAAGCAGGCTCATTTGCAACCTTTTTAGGACCCCTCCTGTCTCTCAGGAGCTATTCCTACTCCTCATTCCTATTTCCCACTTCTGTTCCCCAATAAAATTTCCTACTCTTATCCTCCGTGGTTCCTTAGAAGTTATTCTTTTGATTTCGGGCAATGTGCCTGACATCTAGCAGATTGGGAGATACATTTTTCCCCAATGAATGATGTTCCTTTGTGATGGATAAGTTGGGGTGGGGGAGGTATGGAAAGGTAATTTAAAAGCTGATGATTAAGTAAAGGGGACATGTGTGTATCTGGTGTAATAATATAATGATGCTAAAATGATAATGCACATACATGTGTGTATGTGTAGATGTATGTGTTTCACATATTATGTAAGTGTCCTCAAATGGCTGGCCCTTGTCTCCTTTGCATTTTATCCAAAGTAGGTTAGGGGGCTGTTTTCCCTGGTCTTTTATGTTTCTGGCTTTCTCCATGCTTTGTTAACTCTTTCCAATAAATTCTTATGGTACCTCTCTGGGTCTAGTTTCTCCTTTGTCTTTCTAGTGTTCTAACTATAGTCTAACCGTAGAGGCAAAAGCTGCTTTTAGTAAGATTTCCTATTAATTTTTAATAAAGCCTATCTTTTCCCTGCCTAGAAGATGCCTTTCCCTACATGTGCATGTGTGATGCTAGGTGGCCTTTAGTGTACAAAGTGTCCTGTGAGACAGCTTATGGAGGGCCAAGCGGTAGTGATCTGAGTGTTAAAAAGATTTTACCAATAGACAATAAATATAGAAAAGATGAGAATTTATTTATATCAGGGTACACTGTTGAGAGAAATTACAGCAATCAGGATAAGAGATTGGGTTTTTATAAGGGTTTGAGGATATGAAAAAGAATATAGGTAAAAAGTATGATTATTTTAAAAATGTCTTTTCTTGGATCAGCACCTTGTACATCTTCAGAGAACACCTGTAATTTTCAAATTACATTTACAGTTGCAGTTTTGACAAGACCATTTTCTCTGGCTTATTTCTGTAAGCTTAGTTTTAAATATGGAGATCTGTACATACCTTTTAGAGAGAATGAATTGAGACTGATTAGGAGGAATGTACCCGCTTCACATCAAAAGGTTTCTTGAGGTGGTAAGACTACCTGTCTGGATGTTTGGTGTTTTTTGTTTTTGTTTTTGTGTGTGTGTGTGTGTGTGGCACCGGGGATTGAACTCACAGCCTCACACCTACCAGACAGGTTCTTAAGCCACTGAGCCAAACTCCCAATCTTAGTTTTTTGAGGCAGGGTCACACTATGTAGCTCAAGCCAGCCTTGCACTCGCGTTGTAGCCCAAGCTGGCCTCAAACTCACAACACTCCTCCTACCTCAGCCTCCAGAGTGCTGGGATTAAAGGTGTGCACCACCACGCCCAGTTTATCTGGACTTTTTTAACTGGAATTCTTTCCTAAAGGTTTTAACCTGTTTGTTCCCAATGGGCAATCACTGCAGTAGACATAGTGTATTGTAGAATTTATTTGCCTGTCTTTCCTTAAGAGTTTTAACCTTTTTGTTCCCAATGGGCAATCAGTGCAGTAGACATAGTGTATTGTAGAATTTATTTGCCTGTCCTCCTCCTTTGAACTTAATGGCAAGACAGTCTCATTCATTAGTGTTAATGTAGTATATGAAACATCATTCTTCACTGAATGAATACTGACTTAGTGTTCTGTTTTTATCTCCTTTTGCTTTTAAGATTCTCTGTAACAAACTATCACAATACATTGCCTGTATCTTTCTTATACCATTTGATATGGTACTAATATGCTCAGTAAATAAAAGCGGTTATAGAGCTAATGTACATTTGTAAACTAGAACTTTATTAAATGTCTTTATTCACTAACATTAATAATGATTTGTTTCCCCCATTATTTAGGTGCAAGGATATTTGTTAACAGTGTTGCAAACGGAATGTGGTGCCGAGGAACTATCACTGAATTAATTCCAGTAGAAAATAAAAATACTAGAAAACCTTGTAGTTCAACCAAATTTTCAGTCCATGAAGTTGCAGTTATAGAAATATTTATGGTAGATTTTGGAAATTCAGAAGTCCTAATTGTCACAGGGTATGATATTTTGTAATTACTGTATATATTTTTGGCCTGCTTAGGAACATTTTTGGGGGGGAAATTTTAAAATGGAGGAAATTAGAAAAGGATAAAGAGGAATAACTTATCATTCTTCACTGCCAAGGCATATACTTTATTATTTTGCTCTATGTTTATTTTGCTAAATAAGTAAAATATTACCAATATTAGTAGATTAGCCAGGCATGGTGTGCATGCTTGTAATTCCAGCACTCAGGAGGCTGAGGCAGGAAGATCACCAGAAGTTTGAAGCCAGTTTGGGCAGCATAGTGAGTTCAAACCTAGCCTGGACTACATAATGAGACCCTGTCTCAAAAACAAAAGAAAAAAACAATATTATTTGGTTATGAGCATAGAATGAAACTTCTTGATGTACTCCAAATTTAAGTACTCTACGTTGCTTTAAAGTGGAGAATGTACACAGAGGTGATTCTTTCAAAGTGTTACAGTTATCTGCAGTAATGGTATAATAAAATCATGCTGTTATCATTTCACTAAAGAATATTAAAGTATCATTCTATGAAACTCACACTAAGTGTTTAAAATTGTCTTTCTGGGTCTTTTACCAAAAGAAACTGCAATGTTTCTGTGTACAAACCAGTATTCACTATAGCATGAGTCACTTTGTTTAATGATCATAGCTTTATAAGTAGATCTGTATTTAGCAGAGAGGGTCATTATTAGCATTGGGTTTCAACTGAATAAATGTATGAAATTTCAAATAAAAGTAGCTGATATGTAATTGTATAGATAAAGACAGCATCTGTACTTTTAGAACAAAATTAATTCAACAATGAAAAATGTGAATTTGGATTATAACTTTCTTGATGATTACATTTAAGGAAACCATCTTTAGAAATGCATACCTTTTAAGGAATAAAGCAAGCTAAAGGTCTAAATATAATTTTCAAAAAATACTATTTAATTCATCCTAGAGTTGGTGATACCCATGTGAAACCAGAACATATTGCTCAGCAGCTTATCGTACTAAATGATTTATGCCTGGTTCTAAGGAAGTCTGAATCATGTATTGAAGAGTTGCTGAAAGACATCCCACCATTAGCTCATCCTTGTTCCTTGAAAGACATTGTTCCACATAATTCAGTAAGTGAGACTTAAATTAGTTTTTCTTGAAAAGCTAAATATTCCAATTTTTGCCAATGAAATTGCTGTGTTTAGATTCAGGGAGCATACTTAATCTCGTATATTGCTAATAGGAAAAGCTAGATTAACCGATTATCAGAAACATTTTTATTGTACTACAGGGTTATGTAATACATCCACAATTACTTTTGAATTTTCATCATTTAAGTGGAAAATTCATGGAAAATACGTGTGTGTGTGTGTGCGTGTGCGTGTGTTGGTAGTGGTTTAGGCTTTGAACCTAGGGCCTTTATACTGAGCTCCATCCCTAGACCTTTTAATAATTTAAATTTTGAGACAAGGTCTTGCTCAATCATAAAGTTGCCCACACAGGGCTTAAATTTACACTCCTCCTGCCTCAGCTTACTAGAGTGCTAGAATTGTGCGTATGTGCCACTACACCATGCTAAAAATCATTTCCATATTACTATACTAGTCAGTAGTAAAACTAAAGTCTAAAGTGAAAACTACTTATAAACACCTTGGGAATATATTTATATAATACACCTTGTTTATACATTAAGACTGCCCTTGAGTTTGTGGTTTCAACTGTTTCTTATACGTGTGGTTAGTTTAGTGCCTTTGCCCAGACTTTTTTCAGACTAGTACAAAGTTACATCCAGATAGTGTAACTTTAGAGGTAATTATAATTGCTAATTACTTTGAAATTTTACTTTTTTCCCCCACAGAGTAAAGGCTGGGAAGAGGAAGCTAAAGTGGAATTTTTGAAAATGGTAAATAACAAGGCTGTTTTAATGAAAGTTTTTAGAGAAGAAGATGGTGTACTTATTGTAGATCTGCAGAAACCACCAACAAATAAAATAAGCAGTGATATGCCTGTGTCTCTTAGAGATGCATTAGTTTTTATGGAACTAGCAAGGTAAGTAACTTGTTAAAACTTAATTATTCTTTAAGATTATAGCTATAAACAGGAGTAGCAGATTTTACCTTTTAAAACAGCGCTCTAATGTGAACTTAGTATACTGCTATGGCTTGCATCCAGGGCCTCATGCAGTCATGAGGAGCGGATTTTTCAGAGGTGGTTGGATCTGTAGTGTGTGGTTCTGGGATCAGGAGTGTGTGATTAGTAAATCAGTTCACTGATGAGTTTGGCATACTCTGGCTAGGATTAAGGGTGAGAGTGCTATAGTCGGGTAGGTAGCCTGCATACAATATAAGAGGCAGAGATTTGTCTCTCCTTCCCTTATTGCTTTTGCTATCTTGTGGACACCATGAACTGTTTCTCCTCTGTAATGGCCCCTCTGCCAAGCCACCCTGCCTTGGAGCCAGCCAATTATAGACTAAAACATCTACAAACTGTGAGCCAAATAAACCTTTCCTCCTTTAAATTTAGGTGTTGGGTGTTTTGTCTCAGCAATGCAAAAAGTAACTAAGATACATACCCTTAGAGGTTAGCAACATGGCTATCAGGGTTTTCTAGTCTATGAAAACTGCATTCAGTTAATTTAGTTTAAGAAAAGAGATAAATAAATGTATAGCTCAAAATAAAAAATATATATAGATATGAATCATGTATAGACTCTGATAACTATAAGCAGCTCTGCTGTTTCATGAATTATAGTTCAGTTGTTCCTAACTTAAATTCCCTAGCCTTTGGAAAGAGTTCATGGTCACTAACATATACTTAATATCTGAATCTAGAATACTTAAAGTATCCTTTTCTTCATTTCTGATGAGCAAAAATGTGATGATTTAAAGAACTGTAGAAGTTAGAGGTAGCTCTAATTTCCTATCCTGAATGATTGAATGATGTTAAAAATTACCTAAGTAGATTCAGTTCCAGAAAAATAAAAGCAGAATGTTGGGACTGTAAAAGGCTACAGAGACCCTTCAGCTCCCCTGAGTGCTGCAACAGATCTAGACTAACACAGTATGCATTCTGCTCTAAAATGTTCTGACACAAATTCGAAACTTAATTACTGAGCCCTTACACACCCTGGTACCATACAAGATGGCATAAGGAGGGCTGGTTATGTGGGCAGCATAAAGAATTTACCCCATGTTTTGGTTACTTTTACTCGTTGCCAAGACAAAATACCTGACACCCAAAATTAGGGAAGGAAAGGTTTATTCTTACAGTTTCTCGGGAGTTTCAGTCCATTAGTTGGCTCCAAGTCAGCATGGGATGGTGGGTCTACAGTTCATGGTGGCTGCAAGCCACAAGGCGCACTGGCAAGAGAGAGAGAGAGAGAGAGAGAGAGAGAGAGAGAAGAGGAAGACCCGCCTTCCCTTACACTGTATGTCAGCTCCACCCCTGGGTGGGTACAGCAAACCGAACACAAGCAAGCGCCAGACTTAGCCCCATCAAAAGTATGTGAGGACTTGGGGGGACATAGCATACCCAGTACACCCCACAAGGATTAGAGTAAAGATAAGAGTTTCTTCAGGCCCACCTATGCTGTCAAGGAGGACAGCAAACCAGCTTCTTAAAGGTAATTGTGAGATCAGGGTGAGATTGGGGTTATTTTAAGGGTTTGAGGATATGGAGGAAGGGTCTAACAGCAGGGGTGATTAAAGAATGTCTTTTTCAAGATCATCTAGTGCCTTGTACATCTTTGGGAAACACCTGTATATAATGTGTCTAACATTAGATGTTTCAAGTTGGCAGGAGCATTCTTTAAGCCTTATAGAAGGCTGCTTAGCTTCAGATAAATAAGTCTGATCACATTGCCTTTTGGACAAGATGAGTCAGGGCTCATTACAGAAATGAATGGGTTTTACGGCAAAGGTTTGTTGTACCTTGTGTCATTTTGATCATTGTTGCTATATTGTCCTATGACTGCTTTGTCCTACCTGGCAGAACTGCTTTACAGAAGGATTCTGCCGCTAAGAGCTTTACCTCTTTCTATTGCCAGTGAGCGGCCACCACACCAGGTTCAGTAATTGGAGACAGTACCAAGAAATGTTCTAAGTTAGGAAGAGAAATTGGAAAAGGATTACTTTGGCTAAGTACATCAGTTGAAGCCCATTCTTCAGATCAAGTCACTAAGAGAAGAAATACTTTAAGAAAATGACTCTTACATTTTTAATTATGCTTTCAATTAGATTTAGGTCACAGTCACCAAGAAGTCACACTGAAAATATGACTTTACGGTATCATCCACCTATTTTGCCAAAAGAAAGAACAGATGTTTCAGTTATGGTTTGTTATATAAACAGTCCTACTGATTTCTATCTTCAGTTGGTAAGTATGTAATGTTCATTTGGGATTTTTAAAAGTTTTTAAATAAAAACATGTAACAGGGATGAGGGCCCACTATCAGTATTAAAGCAAATGAACCACTGTTGACCTTCTATACATTTAAATCTCTTAGGAGCTGCAACTTTAACAAAAAGTCCATAGGATTCATATTAAATTGAAATAATTCTTTGTCCTGCAAGTTAGTGAAGGTGTAGGAAAATACACCGAATGATTATTTAATGTGGAAGTGTTTCTTGCTACCTTATAAAATCTAAAGACTAGAAAAGCACATAGAGCTAACAAATTAAAATGTAATGATAAACCTTCTGAGCATGTACATCTGAGAATTTCATTATTATTAAATAGTTTTCTAAATTTGGACTCCAAAATAGATTAAGGAATTTCAGCCTAAACTCTGAATATGTAACAAACATGTTTGTTTAGATAACCAGTAACAATATAAGTTCATCTTTATTGCTCTCTCAGTGCTTTATATGAATTTACTCATCAAAAGACCCTAAGGCTTCATGTGAACTAACTCACTAATCTTCAGAAAAAAAAAAATGCTGCAAGAAAGATGCTAGTGTTTCCATTCCTGTGCAGAGACTAACCACAGTAATGAAGCATGTTGCCTGAGGATGTGAAACTGCACTGGTAAAGCCGGGATTAGACTGCTTATTTTACAACCACATAAAACCATGGGCCTGTCATCTCCAGTGTTGCACTACACTGTCTGGCTCCCCGGATGATTTGTGGAAGCTGCTTATATGGCACTAACTTTTGTTTGCTTGCTTGCTTGTTTGCTTTTTCTTCAATGTCTTTTGTTATTATGGTAAAATATGCATAACATAAATTTACCATTTTTAAGTGTACAATTCAGTGCCATTGAGTATATCCACAATTTTGTGCCATCATAGCCACCATTCATTTCCAGAATTCTTTCATTATCTTAAACAGAAGCTGTGTACCTGTTAAACATGAAGATCTTACTTCTTTCCTCAAACTGCTGATAGATTCTGTTCTGTTTCTATGAATTTGCCCATTCTAGGTACCCAGAAAGAATTATATAATACTTCTTTTTATGTTTGACTTATTTCATTTGAGTATAACATTTTCAAAGTTCATCTGTAGATTGGAATTTGTATCAGATTTTTTTTTTCTGGTGTTAGAAATTGAACTTAGGGCCTTGCACTTTCCAGGCAGGCACTATGCCACTGAGCTCTATCCCAGGCTCATCTTTTTTATGTTTGAATAATGTATGTGTCCCTTTTTGTGTATCTGTTTATCTGCATCTCACCATTCCCTTTTATCTGTTGATTGACACCAGGGTGGTTTCTTTTTTGGCTATTGTGAATATTGCTGCTATGGACACATTGGTATGAAAGTATTTATTTAGTTCCCTGGCTTCAGCTTTTGTTTATTTGACTGGTTTTTCTGTACGTAACTGGGAATGAAATTGCCAGATTCTGTGTTAATTCTGTGTTTAACTTTTTTTAATAGTTAAGATAGTTATGCTACTGATTTCTGCAAGTTCACCGAAAAGAAAAATTTCTGCTGGTATTGTTTGGACAATTGAATGCAGATGTCTTGTGCTCTGGCTGAATGATTTGGAGATGACAATGCTCAATGCATGTACCATTGTAGCCCCCAACTGACGTGTTCTGAAATTTTTAGTTTTTTTTCTTCTTTTTCTCCTTGAAATAAAATGGATTTAGAAAAGAATATTTTAAAACAAATTTTTTTTTGGTACCGGGAATTGAACTCAAGATCTTGCACTCTGCAGTCTGTGTTCAATTTTTGAGGAACTGTCAAATTGTTTTTCATAGCAGCCATACAGTTGTATAGCACCACCAGTAATGCACAAAGTTCCAGTTTTTCCATGTCCTCACCAAAAGTTATTTTCTGTTACTGTTTAAAGGATAGCCATCTGAATAACTATGAAATGAAATCTCATTGTAGTTTTGATCTACGTTTCCCCATTAACTGGTGGTGTTGAGTATCTTTACATGTGTTCACTTATTGGTTGTATGTACATCTTTCTGAAGAAATACCATTTCAAATCCTTTTTCTGTTTTTTCATTGAACTGTTCATCTTGTTATTGGATTGTAGACATTCTTCATATTCTGGATATTAAGTCCTTGAACATATGTGGTTTTACACAAATAGTTTCTCCCATCCTATAGATTGTCTTTCCACTCTCTTGATAGTGTCTGTTGAGCCATAGCTTTTAATTTTGTGAAGTCTAATTCATCTATTATTTTTTTTTTTTGTTCTTGTGCTTTTAGGATCATATCCCAGAAATCGTTGCGAAATACAGTATCAAAATGCTTCTTCCCCAGGCCTATTAAAGTTTTGTTGTGGTAGCTTTGTGTATGTGTGTCTGTTTTTGTTTGTTAGTTTCAGTTCTTGGGGTAAACCCAGAGCCTTGTGCATGGCAAGGACTCAACTACTATGCTGCACTCCTATCCCTGTATTTATACTTCTTACATTTTGATCTTTTTAATCCATTTTGAGTTTATTTTTATATGTAATACAAGTCTCCATTGTCCTTGTTTTGAAATGGGTATCCTTTTTTCCCGGTACCATTTGTTATAATGATAATTTTTTTCCTGCTTAATGGTCTTGTCAGCCTTGTAAAAAACAAAAGCTTTATTTCTGGCTTTTCTATTTTATTCCATTGATTTCTTTGCTTATACCAGTATCACACTGTTTTGATTACTATAAGTTTGTACTAAGTATTGAAATCAGAATGTCTTGAGTTCTCCAGCTTTGTTCTTTTTTTCAAGGTTGTTTTGACTCTCCGGGGACTCTTTCATATTCTATATGACTTTTAGGATGAATTACTCTATTTATGTAAGAAATGACAGTGAGATTTTAAAGTCTTCCTATCCAGGAATGTGAGATTTCTTTCTCATTTATTTCATCTATTTAATATGTATGGCAATATAATATGTGTAGTTTTCAGCATCTAAGTCATTCATTTCCTTGGTTAAATGTTACTAAATTTTTACCTCTTTTAGACACTGTTTTATTTTATTTATTGGGGGGGGGGTAACAGGGATCAAACTCATGACCTTGTGGTTGCCAGGCAGGCGCTTGTGCCATTGAGCTAAATCCCTGGCTTAGATACTATTTTAAATGGAACTTTCTAATTTCCTCTTCAGATTGCTCATACCTTATATATTGAAACACTGATGTTTGCATGTGGATTTTGTGTCCATCAGTTTTGCTAAGTGTTTTCTAAGAAGTGTGGGAATAGAGAGTCTTTGGGAGTTTTCATATTGAGTCATCTTGGAATAGAGATAGTTTTTCCTACTTTTTTCTTTTTTCTACTTTGGATGATATTTGTCTTTTTCTTGTTCAATGCCTCTGACAAGAACTTCTGATATTTCAAAGATGGTATGCAGAAGCAGGTAACTTTTTCTAATTCCTGTCTTAAGGGAAGCTTTTGTCTTTCATCGTTTCATAATAAAGTTATCTGTGAGTTTTTTCCTATATATGACCTTTCTCATGTGAAGTAAGTTTCCTTCTGTTCTTACAGTTTTTTTTTTCATGAAAGAGTGCTCAATTTTGTAAATACTTTTTTGCAACAGTTAAGGTGATTATGTTTGGATCTTTTTCCTTCATTCTATTAATGAGGTATGTAACATGGATTTTCTTATGTCGTGCTATTTTTGGATTACAGGATAAACTTCTGCTACAGCATGATAGAGAATTCTATCATAAATTTAATATGGTTGATGTCTTGTCATCTACTTTAGGCCCATCAACATAAGTTGTTTCAGACGTTATTCTACATTATGTATGGCCTAGTTAAAACTTTCCCTCCATATGTGATTACTGAGACAAAATACCCAATACCCAAAGTTAAAGGAAAAAGTTTAGTTCAGCTCACAGTTTGTAGAGGTTTCAGTCTGTAGTCAGCTGGCTCTAAGGCAGAGTGGCATGGCAGAAGAACGTCACAGAGGAGAAACAGTTCACGGTGGGCAGAGGGCAGCAAAACAGAAGGCAGCAAACAACAAAGTAGTAAAGTAGTGAAACAGTGAAGCAGCAAGTGAGAACAGTAGCCTTTTTTTCTTTTCTTATATACTATCCTGGTTTCCTGCTCATAGGATGGGTAGCACTCATACCCAAGTTGGGGCACCCTTAAGCTTAGCACTGAATCATGACTTAGTCATACACTCTAGATTCAGCCGCCTCTGAAAAGCCCCACCTATTCTCACACAAGGCTTTTGGAGGATATCTAGATACAAACCATAACAGGTGGTTTGCAGTAAGGCCGACTTGTTCCTCATCTCACTATCTCCAAACCTAAAACCCCTACCAAAGTCATGTAAATAAGCTCCCTACTTTGCAGGTTTTTTGTTTAACTTGAAAGGGTAGCCCCATGGTTCTCCATCCTTTTCTTGTCCCTTTCCATTTCTCTGGTGGTAACAAAATGCTTATGTTATTTCACGCATTTTGTTGTGCTCTTTCATCTGTGTCTTTTTTGGTACTGGGGATTGAACTCACAACCTCGCTCTTGCCAGTCACAACCTCACTCTTGCCAGAGAGGCACTTACACTACTGTTCATCTGTGTCTTATTTGACTTATACACCCAGAACTAGTTAGTTTCTGGTCAGGACTGACCCACAGAATGTTAGGAATACACTGGACTCAAGACAGGGACTGCAAAGTTTTCCTCCAGTGAGGAAACCAGGTCATTGGTTAGACACCTACTCAGTATACCCTCTACCCAAATAAAGGAAGTATTCCATGAAAGTTGCTCTGTAAGCATCCTTGACTGCATCCCTTGGGATGGTCTCAGGGCAGGGCTACATTTTAAAAGCCATTCTCTAGAGAGATCTTAGAACGAATCAGGAAAATTATAATACCTTTTAATATGTTGAGTTTAGTTTTTTTGGTATGTTGTGCATGGGGTTTTGTTTTTGTTTTTGAGACAGGGTCTTGCTATCTAGTTCAGACTGGTCTTAAACTCACCATGCTAGCCTCGCACTTGCAGCAGTCCTCCTTGTCAGGTACCAGGGATCAAACTTATGACCTCATGCTTGCCAGGGAGGCCCTTGTGCCACTGAGCTAAATCCCCAGCCCAAACAGTGACCTTCTTTATCTCTCTTAATGTCTCATTTTGAAATTCACTTTGTCTGCAAATAGAATAGCTACCCTTACTTTTTTCTGGGTACCTGTTGCATGGAGTAGTTTTCCATCCTTTAACTTTCATTCTATAAATCTCTTTTTTAATTAAATGTGTTTCTTGTATGCAGAATATTGTTGGGTCTTGCTTTTTGATCCATTCTGCCAGTCTGTGTCTTTCAATTGGTGAACTGAGACCATTGACATTGATGGTTATAACTGGCATGTATTGAGTTATCCTTGTCACGTTATTTTCCTAGCTTCCTCTTTTTTTTCTCCCTCCAACTGCTTGCCTTCCCTGGTGAATTCCTGCTGTTGGAGTTCATGGGGCTGTTGTCCTTATTATCTTTTTCCAGAATGTTCTTCAGAACATTTTGGAGTGCTGGTTTGGTGGTCATAAATTTCCTCAGATCTTTTTTGTCATGGAAGTATCTTATTTCTCCATCAGTTTTGAAAGATAACTTTGCAGGGTACATCAATCTAGGTTGAAAGTTGTTTTCTTTTAGAACTTGCAGTACTTCATTCCAAGCTCTCCTTGACTTGAGAATTTGTTGCTGAGAAATCAGCTGTGATTCTGTTGGGTTTTCCTTTATATATGATTTGTTTCTTTTCCCTTACAGCTTTTCAAATTCTATTGTGTTGAATTTCTGGAATCTTGATTATGATATGCCTGGCTGTAAATTTTTTTTTTTGATCATGGCTATTTGGACTTCTGTGTGCCTCATGTATCTGTATGTCAAATACCTTTTCTCTACCAGGAAAGTTTTCTGCCATGATGTCTGTGAACATTTTTTTAATGTCATTTGTGGTACCTCCTGCTTTTTTATTGACTCTAGTCAATCTTAAGTTATTCTTTGTCTCATCTAGCAGCTGCTGAATTGTTTTCTCATGATCCCTTGCCATTTTTGAGAAATCTTTCTTTTCCTGGTCGTTACCTGCAAGCTTGACTTTAATGTCTAAGATCTTGTCCTCACATTGGTATAATCTGCTTCAAATACTTTCAATGGAATTTTTATTCTCCCAGATATCTGCTTGAATCTGCTTTATGGATTCCATTTCTTTCCTATGCTGAGCTTCCATAATTTGCTTAAGCTTGTCTAATTTTTTTGTCTGTATCTGCTCTAACGTTGCTAAGCTTGATGTGTATTTCGATAACCTTTGTAGTTATCTGAGAGATTATTGCTGATTTCATTTTTTCCAGAGCCTCATTCAATTGCTTTATTGTTACTACTTCAGAGAGGCCTAGTGGGGTGCTTTCAGATTGTCCCACTGTTATGGTTTGAGTGTGGATATCCCCCCCAAAGCCTCATGCACTCATGGAGGTGGGCTTCTACAGTTTGTGAATGACTCATGGTCCAGTGCTAGGATTATGGGTGTGAGTGCTACACGTAAGTGGGTGTGGCCTACATACAATTAGGAACAGGAAGAGTCTTCTGTCTGTGTTCCTCCCCTTCTGCTCTTTTCAGGCTTGTCATTTGTAACCACTGTGAACAGTTGCTCCTTAGCCATGCTACCCTACCTTGGAACCAACTGAGTATGAACTGAAACTTCCAAAACTTGTAAGCTAAATAATCATTTCCTTCCTTCATTTTGGGTCTGAAATATTTTGTCTCAGCAACAAGAGAAAAGTAATCAAGACACCCACCTCATTGCCCCCTGGCTTTTTCTTTGGTGAACTGGATGTCTGGGGTTGAATTTTGCTTAAGTGTCTTCTCATTTTCTCTTCTCTCACTTTTTAGTTTAATTCCTGGAGTGATGCTTATAAGTTGTCTGTGGTGGGTTGCTTTATTGCTAGTATTCAGGTCCTTTAGGTCATGACTACTTCTCTGGGGTATCTTCCAGGTATAGCTGGTTTTTGGGTTTTGAGTCTGTTGGATGCTCTTACGTTGTCAGTTTGTTGGAGATAAGAAGCTGTTGCTTATTTGGTCTAGTCCCTGGTTCTTTGGCACTGTGCCACTGTATTTTCTGTGACCCTTAGTCAATCTCAGTCATGGAATACCAGGACCAACAGCTGCTTAGAACAATTATGTCAGTTTTGGCTATAGTGGTACCAGTAGCATCAAACACAGCCTAGAAAACAGAGCTAACCCTTAATTTGCCACTTTTAACCATATGAACTAGATTTGTGATTATATAACAATGTAAAACAAATTAGAAAATTACATGTAGCACAAAGTCCTTAATGTGTCAGTTTTGCCCTTGGGGTTTAAAATTTTAAATGGATTAAGGAAAAAATAGAGAAATGGAAGGAGAAGAAGAGATTAGAAGTAAGGTTAGAGAACAAAGAGAGATCAGGCCAACTTTGGGAAACTGGTGTAGAAGACTGAAGAAAAAGAGAGAGGGAAGAGATAAAAGGAAGAACAGAACAGAAGCACACCCACCAAGAGGCTGGGAACCACATTCATACTCATATAAAAACAATGAAGGAGAAAGAGGAGAACAAAAAAAAGAAAAACAGTCCACTTCCAGGATTTTCTCTGGTTTCACTAGTAGACAACCTATGGAGACAGAATCTGAATTGATCTGTCTCCCAGCAAGCCAGCAGTAATTTTTTGGCATGGTGGTGGATGATCTCAGCAGGCCTTTCCCAAGACCCAAAACATTGGGCTTGCTGCCACCCTAGCAATTTCCGTGGTCTGAGCCCAGGTGGAATCTGCCAAATGGAGCCAGCAGCAGTTCTGGGTTCCAAGTTCAGCCAGCTCATCTCCAAGATGGCTCCCAGCCAATTGCTCTCTCCCATGGAAGCACTAAGTCCTCTGCCCTCATCACCAGCCAGTGTAGTCCTCCATGTCCACTGCTCCCCTCCACTGCCATGTCTCTCTGCAGAGGCCTACAGAGTCACTGACCATCACCGTGACCATCACCATGTGTCCACAGGTTCAAGCCTCACTCTCACGCAGTGGGTCCTGTCTTGGCAAAGGCGCCACCAGCTACCACTTTTTTCTTCACTCTCTGTGGGCTTCAGTTCACACTTCAGATTCTTCCTTGGTCCAGTGGATCCACTTCCCTCCTCGTTTTCCTCACAATGCTAAATTCCAGAATCTGGATGGTGACTCAGAGAGGCTGTTTTCTCTGTTGCTTACCACTCTACCATCTTGATCTACTCTTCTCAGTAAGTGTTGTCACAATTCTGGAAATCAAATTCCCTCCCTTCTCAGAATTTGATAGATTGTTCGAATTTGTTTTTGTCATTATCAAATGCAATAGTAGTTAGAAACTTCTTTTTTTTTTTTTTTTTTTTTGGTACCAGGGAGTGAACTCTCAACCTCTCGCCTGCCAGGCCTTGTCCCCAACCCTACTTTTTGAGACAGGGTCTCACTATGCAGTTCAGCTGGCCTTGAACTCACTTTGTAGCCCAGGCTGGTCTCAAACTCACAACGACGCTCCTGCCTCAGCCTCCCGAGTGCTGGGATTAAAGGCGTGCACCACCATGCGCAACTTGTTAGAAATTTTTTTAAGAAAACTATTCCTTCAAAGACCATTCCTTGTCAAGTGTCTTGGTTACTTTTTCTCTCATTGGTGAGACAAAATACCCAACACACAAAATTAAGGAAAGGTTTATTTAGCTCACAGTTAGTAGAGGTTTCATTCCACAATCAGTTGTCTCTAGGACGGTTGTGGCATGGCACAGAAGCAACGCTTCAAGGCAGCCACAAGGCAGCAAAAGCAGCAAGAGCCAAAACGGGGGTATTGAGCCTCTTGGCCTCCCTTATAGTATGCAGGCTGTCACCCCTCACCATCTCCATGCCCTCAGCTTCTAGATGCTCAGGATGTTTACAAAGTAAGGACCCTCGCCCCAGCTAAGTCACTTAAACTTCTAAACTCCTCAATCCTCAAATTGACACAAGTATCAACCATCACACCATCACTGAAATCTCTATTCTTGTTGCCTGTGTTCAGTGTTTTACCAGAGATTTTCTTGGATTGCAGAAGAGCTAAAGCAAAAAATACACCTCATCCCATCTTCCCAGGGGAAAAAAAGTGAGAGGGAGAGCAAGCAAGTACAACAACTTTCCTAATAATTGCAGATTAGTGCTTTGGTGGCATACTTCATCACTTAGCTAGGCCTTCTCAGAGCCCAGCAATCAACCCAAGATAAAAGTTTTGGGCCTTCCTTCTCAGGTCTTTTCTGAGCTTGCATCTTGTTTGGCCAGGCACATGGCTTTCTAAATTCCTCTACCTATGTGGCTACTTTTGAATATCCTAATTTCTTAGTGTCTTACTTTTCTCATTGCTGAGACAAATACCTAACACTCAAGATTAAAGGAGGAAAGGTTTATTTAGTTCATAGTTTGTAGAGGTTTCAGCAGGCCATAATCCACTGGCTATAAGGCAGGATGGTGTGGCAGAGAGGCTACTGTTCATGGCTGAGAAAGATACCAAAATCAACAAGAGAGGGGAGGAGGGCAAGCCTCCTTCCCTCCCTTACATTGTATGGAAGCTCCCTGCCCTAGGGCAGTTGTAGCACTTACATCCTTAATCCCATTAAACCTCTACTAACCTTTCCTTAATTTTGGGTGTCGGGTATTTTGTCTCACCAATGAGAAAAAAAGTAACCAAGACACTTGGCAAGAAATGGTCTTTGAAGGAATGGTCTTTGAATCAATCACAAACTCTGGATCCATCCACCTCCAAAAAGCCCATCTCCTTAACTTCATGAGGCTTTGTGGGACATCAGACATAAAAGGTAACACTTAGAGTGTCACTTCAGATTTTTCACTGGGCCTTAGGTGGTCTTTTATATGTTTCTACCCGTTTTCTCTTGTTAATCACAACACCATAGACTGGGTAAGTTATAATGAAGAGGTTTATTTTGGCTCACATTTCTGGTACAAGTTCGAGGGGGTCACATCTGGCAGAGTCCCAGGCAAGAACATCATATCACGTGACTCACAACAGATCTCTCTCCCTCTATAAATTCATCAGTATTCAGTCATGTGGGTTTCACCCTGACAACCAAATTTAATCCCAGCTCCCCACCAAAGATCCACCTCTAAACCCTGTAAGCATATTTCAATATGTGAACCCTTGGGAATTCCACTCAAATCATATCTAAACTATAGCATTTCTACCCTGGCCTTCAAAGTTTGTGTCCTTTTCACAATGCAAAATAAAATCATTTAATCTCCAATACTCTCAAAGTCTTACATTGTTCCACCATTAACTCAAAAGTTCCCTAATCTCCTTTGAGAAAAATCATATGGCATGCATGTTGTTTTTCTTTTAAGACAAAAGATGTTCATGTATAAGTTGTTCTAACTAAAACCTCAGTATCCAGGTTTAATTGTAGTGTTGGCACTTTATGATAAATAAGTGGATTTTGGGTTGTAAAATCAAAATAAGTTATCTCCTTCCTAGATACAGTGGTGGGATAGGTACACTATAATTGTTCCCATTCCGAAAGGCAGGAGTAGGCAGGTAGAAAGGGATAATTGATCCAGAGGACAGTTGGAATACTGCAAACATTCCCATTCCAAATGTTAGCACAAGCTGTCCCTAGGATGCTTGAACAGCTGTAGCCAAAGAGCACTTTGCTTAAAATCAAGGAGTAGAATTGCAAAGCAGCCTTCGGCATGAGTAGGAGGCCCAGAGCACCCAGGGTTCCATGAAACAATTTGGCCCTGGTAGGTCCCTGGGCATTTAATGGTAAGAACAGCCTTGAAGATTTCTGAGATTGCTCTCTAGGCCTTTTTCCCATTGTCCCAATGTAAACTACTGGCTCCCTTTTATCCAAAGTAACATCCTCAGCATCCTGTTTCTCAGTCACATTCTTACATGTCTTTTCTTTGCTCCCTGAGATTTTTGAAGTCTTTCTGCTGTACTTCCTTTTGCTCCTGAGTCTCAGTGAAATCTGAATAAGAGCAGTCAGTAGTATCCAGGCCATAACCTGAATGCTTTGTTGTTTTGAAATTTCTTTCCCAAAATAAATTAGTGCATCATTCTTAAATTCAACTTTAAAATCTTAGGACATGGGCACAGTGTAGCCAAATTCTTTACCACAGTGCAACAAGGATGGCCTTTTTTCCAATTTCCAATAGAATCTTTTCTATCTGAGATTAGTTTCCTAACTTCCTTGCCTCCTAACCCTTCACTAGAATCACCCATAATGCTTTGTTAGAGTAGTTTAGGCTTTTTCTAGCGTACTGCTCCAAACTCTCTCCATCTCTGTTAACCAGCTTAAAAGATGCTTCCACATTTTCAGGTATTCTATTGCAGTAGCCACACTTCTGTATTCCAGTGCTCTGGAATAGTCTCTTTTCTAATGCCAATAATATAGTACTACAGACTGGTTAGGTTATAAAGGAAAGATGTTTATTTTCACTCATAATTCAGGAGGTCCCAGGTCAAGGAGCTGCACTGGGTAATGGCTTCCTTGCTGACAGAGTCCCATATCAGTGCAGAGCATCAGTTGCCAAGAGATAGGGAGCCATATGCTTGTCTCTTTTGGACTGACTCCTGATAAAGCCAGTAGGAGTCCTTTCACTCCGACAACCTTATCTAATCCTAATCATCCCTCAGAAAATCCACACCTCTAAACACCAGAGTTGAATTAACTGTCCACCCTCTTAATACCTCTCAATGGGTATTAAATGTCAACGTACAGAACTTTGGGAGACCCTCTCAAACTATATCTAAATTACAGCACTACCCATAAACTCTTTTCCCAGGTATCTAGGCTTGTAATCCCCTTTGTAGCTTTTCAAAATGACGCTTTTTCACCATCTTTTCTTTTTTCTCTTCTTTTTTTATTTTATTTTAAAGAAGATAAAACCAAGAAAAATAAAACAGAATAAAATTAATCAAAAATAAACCAGCACTGGGTCAGGAATTTAACTCAGTGGCCTAAGTGCCTGCCTGGTAGGTGCCAGGTTGTGAGTTTGATCCCCAGAACCAAAAAAAATAAAAATAAATAAATAAATAAGTAGCATAAGTGATACAGGACATCACAACCTTATGAAACCAGTAATAGTTACCCTAATGCCTTTTTTTTATTTAAGAGAAAAAAGACACAGAAAAAAAAAGACAAAAAGCAAAAGAGACAAATGTCAACAACAAATGCAAAACAGTAACATTACAGGTTTACAAAACAAGATGATAGGAACTTGACAATAGTTGCAGTATTGCCTATGGTTATCTTCAAAATAGTTGTTTACATTGACAGATATAGACATGTAAAATTGATCTAATCATATGAGTATTAATTGTTCTTTCTCAATAACGAATACATTCAGCAGTATGTTCATTTTAGTTATCTTACATATACATATATAGAGATTTTTATCTTTTCCTTTTCCCTTCCCTCTTTCCCCCTTTTCCCTTCCCAATTACTTTTGCTCTTTGAGCTGTTTTTTATCCTTACATAGTATTTATTATAGATTTTGGATCATATATACTTTTTCCATTTCTTACACTAGGGAAACAATACGGTCTTTACACATGTGGGTTTGATTTATCTCACTTATGAGTATGGTCTCAAGTCGTGACCATTTACTTATAAAAGTCTCAATGCAATCTTTCTTAATAGCTGAGTAGTACTCCATTGTATAAAAGTACCACATCTGTTTTATCCATTCTTTGATTGATGGGCACTTGGGTTGTTTCCAAGATCTGGCTATTACCAATTGGGTTGCTATAAACATGGGTGCACAGATATCACTGTGGTATGATGTTTTCAATTCTTCTGGGAAAATGCCCGGAAGTGGGATAGCCGGGTTGAATGGTATCTCTAATTCTAGCTTCTTGAGGAATCTCCACACTGACTTCCACAGTGGTTGCACCAGTCTACACTCCCACCAACAGTGGAGAAGAGTTCCTTTTTCCCCACAGCCCTTCCAGCATTTGTTGTTGGTTGATTTTTTAATCTTGGCCATTCTTTCTGGAGTGAGATGGAATCTCAGTGTTGTTTTAATTTGCATTTCCCAAATGACCATTGATGTTGAACATTTTTTCATATATGTATTTGCCATGTATTTCTTCCTCTGAGAAGGGTGTATTCATCTCAGATGTCCATTTTTGGATTGGGTCCTTGAATTTTAGGGGCCTGATTTCTTTTAATTCTTTATATGTTTTAGATAGAAATCCTTTGTCTGATGGACAATTAACTAAGATATTTTCCCTGTTTGTGGGTTTTCTTTTCACTCTGTTGGAGATTTCCTTTGACATGCAAAAACTTTTTAGTAAAATGAGATCCCAGGTGTTGATTCTGGGAAGTGTTTCCCGTGCCGTTTGATTTTTGTTCATGAACTCTCTGCCTACTCCTGTGTCGTAAAGATTTTTACCTACTTTGTCTTCTAGTAAGTTTAGTGTCTCTGTTTTAATATTGAGGTCTTTGATCCATTTTTACTTTATTTTAGTGCATGCTGATAGACATGGATCTAGTTTTAGTTTACAGAAAGCCAGTTTTTCCAGCACCATTTGCTAAAGAGGCTATCTCTCTTCCAATGTACATGTTTGGCCCCTTTGTCAAGGATGACGTGGCTGAGTGTTTGTATTTGTGGCTGTATCTTCTAATCTATTCCGTTGCTCTTCAGGTCTGTTTTGATTCCAGTATCATGCTGATTTTATCACAGTAGCTTTGTAATACAGTTTCAAGTTAGGGATTGTGATGCCTCTTGCCTTTCCTTTGTTGCCCAGAATTTCCTTTGCTATTCTAGGTCTCTTCTGGTACCAGATGAATTTCAAGAATGATTTCCCTAGCTCTGTGTGGTATGCAAGTAGTATTTTGATTGGGATTGCATTAAATCTGTATAACAATTTTGGGAGAATGGCCATTTTCACGATGTTTGTTCTTCCTATCCATGAACAGGGAATATCTTTCCATTTTCTGAAATCTTCTTCAATTTCCTTCTTCAGAGTAATGTAATTTTCACTGTATAGATCTTTTACTTCCTTTGTTAGATTGATTCTGAAGTATTTCATTTTTTTGGTTTTATAGTGAAGGGTGTGGTTTCCCTTATTTCTCTGTCAGTGTGTTTGTTGCTTGTGTACAAGAATGCTATTGATTTTTCAGTGTTGACCTTGTTTCCAACAACATTACTGAATTTGGTTATTACATCTAGAAGTCTTTCAGTGGATTTTTGGGAGTGTTCCATGTAGACTATCATATCATCTGCAAATAATGATAATTTTACTTCTCCCTTTCTTAGCCTTATTCCCTTTATTTCTTTCTCTTGTCTAATTGCTCTGGCTAATGTTTCCAGAACTATATTGAATAAGAGTGGTGATAATGGACATCCTTGTATTGTTCCTGACTTTAGGTTGAAAGTTTTAGTTTTTCTCCATTTAGTAAGATATTGGCTGTTGGTTTATGATATATGGCTTTTATCAAGTTGAGATAGAGACCATGTATTCCAATTTTCTGTAGGATTTATATGATGAATGAGTGTTGGATTTTGTTGAAAGCTTTTTCTGCATCTATTGAGATGATCATGTGATTCTTGTCCTTGGCCCTATTGATATGGTGTAGTACATTTATTGATTTGTATATGCTGAACCATCCCTGCATTCCTGGGATGAATCCCACTTGATCATGGTGTATAATCTTCCTGATGACTTGCTGTATTCTATTTGCCAGTATTTTATTGAGGATTTTTGCATCTATGTTCATTAGGGAGATTGGCCTGTAATTTTCTTTTTTGGTTGGGTCTTTCTCTGGTTTTGGTATTAGGGTAATACTTGTTTCCAGGAATGAGTTAGGGAGACTTGCTTCCCTTTCAATTTCATTGAAGAGTTTGAGGAGTGTTGGCATTA